>JAVSCE010019945.1:0-161489 GCA_032199065.1 Smutsia gigantea | reverse complement strand
AAAACAAAACAAAAAACAAAACAAAACAAAAAAAACAAAAAAAATGCCCACCAGACGTAGATTCTGTGGGAATGCTCTAGGTGGCGCTATTGCCCCACTATTCCACAGCTGTGACTGTGCCGCTCCGCAGGGCCCTTTATCGCTCTGGCAGGGGTGGGAACGAATAGGAGGCTGTTGATCTCAGTGAGAAGTGTTAAGCATGGCTACGCTTCCTCAGTCGCCAGCCAAGGCGTCCGAAACTCCCCCGGACTCCCAGCCTGCTGGGCTGAGTGTGCTGGGGCGATCCGGCTCCTCCGCTGGGCGCCTGTCTCTTTAAGACTGCTGAAGAAAGCGCGCGCTTTTTTTTTTCCTTCCCGGGAGCCGGCAGCAAGCACCCTGGCGCGTCCCTGCTCAGATCCTGCTGCTCTGTCTCTCCAATCTCCGCTGCAGTGCGCAATGTGGGTCAGCGCTCCCCGCGCAGATCCCCGGGGCTGGCTACTTCGCGGGGTGCACTTCCACTCCCTCCCGGCTCTGAATCCTCTCCTCCCGCCGGTGCGCTGGGGTGGGGGAGGGCTCGGGTCCAGCCGGGTCGCGGCTCCGTATCTTACCCGCCTCTTGGGGTGCCGAGTCCTCTCGGGTGTAGCTGCACGCTGTGCGCTTTCCTGTGTATTCTCGTCTCTCTTTTAGGAATAGATGTATTTTCTGTGTTTTCGTTGATAAATATAGTGTTGGGAGGAGATTTCTGCCGCCCTGCTCACACCGCCATCTTCCCGGAACTTCCATTTTGAGTTAATTTTTATATATGGTGTAAAGTAAGGATCCACCTTCATCCTTTTGTATGTGGATATTTGTTGGAAAGACTGTTTTTTCCATATTGAATGGTCTTGACACCCTTGTTGAAAATCAGTTGGCCACAGACATGAAGGTTTATTTCTGGACTCTCAATATTCTATTGATCTACATATCTATCCTTATGCTGATACACTGTTTTGATATTTGTAGCTTTGTTTTGAAAGTTTTTAAGTGGGGAAGTGTGACTCCTCCAACTTTCTTCAATTTCAAGATTATATTGGCTATCTGTGGTCTCTTGAAATTCCATATGCATTTGAGAATCAGCTTTTCCTGCAAAAAAAAGGCTATTGGGATTTTGATAGGAACTGCACTCAATCTGTAGGTCACTCTGGGGAGTACTGCCATCTTTACAATATTAAATCTTCCCATCAATGAACATGAGACATATTTCCATTTATTTAGTCTTCATTTCTTTTAGCAGTGTTTTGTGGTTTTCAGTGTCTATGTCTTACATCTCCTTGGCTAGTTATTCCCAAGTATTTTATTCATTTTGATGCTATTGCAAATAAAATAATTTAATTTGCTCTTGTATAGAAGTACAACTGAGCTTTGTGTGTTGCTCTTGTATCCTGCAACTTTGCTGAACTCATTTATTAGATCTCATAGGGTTTTGTTTTGTTTTGGTAGATTCTCTAGAATTTTTCTCTATATAGGATCATGTCATCTGTGAAGAGAGATAGTTTTACTTCTTCCTTTTCATCTTGATACCCTCTCTTTCTTTTCCTTTGTGATTGCTCCGGCTAGAACTTCCAGTAAAAAGTTGAGTACAAATGGTGAAAGTGGCATTCTTATCCTGTTTCTGATCTATGGGAGAAGTTTTCACTCTTTCATCCAGTTTGCTGTGAGTTTTTCATACATGTGCTTAATCATATTAAAGATGTTGCATGTTATTCCTAATTTATTGGGTGTATTGTCATAAATTATGTTAGATTTTGTCAAAGGCTTTTTCTACATCAGTTGAGATGATAGTGTGGGATTTTTTTTCTTAGTTCTCTTAGTGTGGAATATTTGATTTTCATGTATTAAATCATCTTTGCATTTCTGGAATAAATCCCACTTAGTCATGGTTTATAATCATTTTAATATGCTATGGGATTGGTTTGTGAATATTTTGTTGAGAATGTTTGCATCTATATTCATAAGGGATATTGGTCTGTAATTTTCTTGTGATGTCTTTTTCTAAATTTGGTTTCAAGGTAATGCTGGCCTCATAGACTGAGTTGAGAAGTGTTCCCTCATCTTCTATTTTTTTAATGAATTTGAGAAAGATTGGGATTAATGCTTTAAATATTTGGTAGAATTCACCACTGGAGCTATCTGGTCCTGGAATTTCTTTATTGGGAGGCTTTTGATTACTGATTTAATCTCTTTATTAGTTATAGATGTATTCAGATTTTCTACTTCTTCTTCAAGTCAGTTTTGGTTGGTACTCGATTATTAAAGGTTAAAATCACTTTCCTGAAAATAAATGCATATATAAAACATATTACATGTACCTGAATATGTGGAAAAAATGATCATTTTCCTGGATCATTGCTATGCTGGGATTTTTGTTTCAAGGAGTAACTTTACAACCATGCTATTTACAAATAAGAAGGAAAATACTAAGAGCATCAACTAAAAGGAATAAAAGCAATTGACTTCAGGAAAGGAGAGGATAAAGGAATGCTACTTTTCTTAAGAAATAGAGCAGCACAATTAGACTGTTTAAATAAATAAATAGCTTAATTGATCCATGAAAACAGAGTTCCACAACCAAGCTTCCTGGATTCAAATCCCAACTCCATCATCTGGCAGTCATATGAGCAAGTTTAAGGTGTTTGATATCTCTGAGCCTCAGTTTTCCCATCTGTAAATGGGAATGACAACAGCACTTATCATATAAAGGTTTTGTGGGAAAATGAGACAGTGAATGTAAAGGGCTTGGCTGGTGAGTGTCCTGCAAATGGAAGCTTCTTGCTGCTTTATCAGGGTGTCCTACACCAACCTAATTACCCTTTATATTAACCAGAGCCACGTGCTCACTCTGGAGACGCCCATTTAATTGTGCTACTGACTGCTTGACCTTGGAGAAGTGCCCTGTCCCAGGGCCTCTTGGAGGAGGCTCCAGAGAGGCCCAAACTTAGCCAGCACCCCAGGCCCAGGCTGGCCCGCTCCAGACTCCAACCCCTGCCCCTGGGGGGGGGGGGGGGGGGTCATAGCTTTGTTTTCTTCTAAAGACCTAGGATTTCCAAACTCTGTGGTTCCCTTGCCTAGCTAAAAGGGGAAGAAGGGGATCAGCCCAAGGAGGAAGAGGAGGAAGAGGAAAACAAGACAAACAGCCAGAGCAGCAGAGAGGAACGTTGTCCAGCGGTCCCTGAGGAGAGCAGCTGGGAGCCCAGTGCCTCGCCCACCCCCGAACCCTGCATCAGTCTGCTGCCTCCCCACTGAGGCCATGGGCCCAAGGGCTCTGCTGGCCCTGCTGGTGGCCACAGCTTGGAATGGTAAGCGCAGAACTGGGGATTCAGGGGCAGAGCGGGGGAGTGACAGGGAGGACCCGTCAAAATTAAGTCTGTAAACGCTTGCCCCTCGCTGGGTATCCACACTCTGCTTCCATTTCCTCAGCATAGACTGCAGGTTTGTGGGTATCTGCTTCGGAGAGGCAATGGAGCAAAAAGAGAGTGTGGGAGGGGTGGATTCAGCCCGGCCAGGGCTATAGACCTGTCCCAGCTCAGACACTGACTCACCATGTGTCCTGAGCAAGCCCCTGGTGCTCCCAGGGCTTTCTTGTGCACCTGTTCAATGGCAGGTGTTGGGGGTGGTAAGGAATAGACTAAAACAATGCTTTTCAAACTTTACTGTGCATAAAACTACCTGGGCATCTTGCTACAAAGCAGATTCTGACTCAATAGGTCTCAGGTACAACCTGAGATTCTGCATTCCTAACAGCAGCTAGAAGACACCAATGGTGCTGGTCCAAACCTATACTGAGTAGAGAGCCCTTGATGGCTCTGCCAGCTCTGCCAGCCTGTGACTCACTGATGGTCGGCAGGACCTGACTTGGAAAGGCCCAAAGGGGCAGGTTTCCTTCCTTGGGAGCCTTGGGTAAGGGGTCAGATGGAGAGATAAGGTTATCCTCTCTGGCTCAGAAGAGAGAAATTTAGGAGAAGAGAGTATAGGGCTAGGGCTAGAGGAAGGGAGGAAGGTCTGTGGTGGGTAGGATAGTGAGGATCACCTAGGCCAGAGCCCTCACAGACACAGGCTGCTGGGCTGAGGATGGGGAGCTGTGGCAGACCCCACCCCCACCACTTCTGGTGGCAGGATCAGTGATGCAGAAACTCCACTTGGGAGGGTGCTTAATGGAGGGGAGGGGCCGGGCGCTTGGTTCATAGCCACTGTTGGCCCAACAAACATGTATTGTATTTGATCACAAGCTTATCCGAAGGGACTTGGGGCAGGATGGGGAATGGGGATGAAGTAGAAGGGCAGCCTCAGTTCTGGCCTCTCCTGGGGCTGCAGGACACTGAAGAATAGGCACATCTGGTCCCTGACGATAGCCCACTGAAGGTCTTTCTCTAACTCAGTCCATCTCAATGGTCTTGAGAGTCTGTTCTTTTTTATTGAGATGTAACTTACCTTGAGCAGAAAGCACAGATTCTTAAGTATACAGTTTGATGAAGTTTGATAAATGTATATGCATGTGTACCCACAATTCCAATTAAGATAGGGACTATTCCTCTCCAAAAAGTTCATGGGTTTTATTTCACTACCCTGGTCTGTCCTTACACCCAGAACTTGCTTTTGGGACATCACTGTGGGGAGAAGAGGGTTGTCCAGAATGCAGCCCCCAAGGAGAGAGGAGATGGGGACAGCAGGCTGGAAACCTAAGTCCTCTCCCTAGTAGACCAGTGGTGAATGAATGGGTGTAGGGAGACTATTGTTGAGGGAGTTTGGGGACAGGTTCAGAATACCTTAGAGATGGAGGACTTGCTAGGATCCTGGGCTGAGAAGGGGCTGTGCTCTAGGCCTTGGTGTGCAGTGTGTGCGTGTGTGTTGAAAGGAAGGAGTGTAGGTTGGGAGACATCCTGGAGGTGTGGTAAGAGTGGTGGACTCTGAACAGGCACAGAAGGGGTTCTTGGTTAGTGTTCACCAAGCCACAGTCCCCAACCCAGGGAGGACAGGGGCCTGAGAAGGCTCTCCCTTCCCGCCAGCTGAGCCAGCGGGGAAGTTGGGGGCAGAAGTTGAGAGTGTCAGCTCTGCCCTGCGTGAATATCCAGGACAACAGGACAGCACAAAACAGGACTGATGTCTCTCGCTGACCACAATTCCAGGAGGCCAAGGCAGGGGCTATAGGGACAGGGCAAGGGAGGGGAAGATACCAAGTGTCTGTGAGACCAGGTGGGTGCAGAAGTGGAACACAGATTCACAGAATCTGAGAACGCAGTTACAGGCTGTGACCCTTAGAGGTTAAAACTTTAGATAGCAGAGTCTCAGGACCAGAAAGGAGACTGAAAATGTAGCAGTTGATGCAGCAGCCCAGAGCAGGAGCAGCTGGCAGAGCCAGAGCTGCCTATCACCAAACTGAATCCTCCCAAGACCTAAGAGGTGGGAACCTGGATATTGCCATTCGTTGGAAGAGCAGCCTGAGGGTCAGAGAGGTTAAGCAACCTACCCTGCTAGTAAGGGAAAACCAAATTGCAGACCCAAGTTGGTGTGACCCCACAGTTCAAGCTCTTTGCTGTGATAAAACCCCAGCCCAGCATTGCTGCAGCTGTAATCAGGCAGCACCAGCTCTGTTGGGATTTACCCAAAAATGGTGCTTACCCCTCTATCTGGTGGTCACATGGTGCAGGAAGGCTACAACCCCAGGTGTTGGCCTTGGCAGTATTCACCAGTTCATTCAATCCCTGTGCTGATCAGAAGCTCAGGCAGAGAGACTGCACATCTCTGATGGGTACAAAATCAAAACACAAATTAAGCCATCCTGAAATCATCTGACAGAGATCTTTCCAATGCTAGGGTCTGTGGTGGGGGTGGAGTGGGAATACCCATTCAAGGAGCTCTGTGCAGGACAGCGGAGCAGCCCTGAATTCCCCTGATGCCCTGGGGCAGAGGGTCCACGTCCCTGTCACTGTAGCAGAGGGGCTGGAGTCAGTAGGGGCATCCAGTGGGTCAGGGCAGCCCAGGGTGCTCCAATGCCCAGCAGGCGGCACCCCTCTCCTGGGGGTGTCTCTCCTCAGGGGCGGACAGTAGCCAGGAGGGCCAGGAAGCAGAAGTGAGAGCACCCTAGGAGAAGGGCCGCAGGCTAAGCGGAAGCTGGGGGCGGGGCCGGGCGCCAGCAATGTGTTTCCGCCTGCACAGGCCAGGGGCGCCTGGTAGCCCCTCCGAGGCCTTGAATCAGCTCTCACTTCCCTCCTTTGCCCCTATTTTAGGCCCTGCAGAAATGCTGACACTGCAGAGGCAATGGGCCTTCTTCCTGGAGGCCTTGACATGGGTTTCAAGTTCTCTTTTCTCCTTCAAGAAAATTTTCCTTAAAAGAGATAAAACACAACAATGCTGGGGTGCTGTGGTGGATGGCTGGGGGCCAACAAGATAATAAATACAATGCTTAACACTTACTGAGTATTTATGCGGTGACAGGTGATGTTCTAAAGGCTTTCCATGCATTTAAACCTTCTGACACCCAAATAAATGGGTACAATTATTGTCCCATTTTATAGATGGGGAAACTGAGGCACAGGGCCTCTGAACCATCTGCTGTGCTATAGTCCAGATGCCCAATGGTGAGAGTAGGCACAGAAGAAGACTCCTGTGAGCTTTCTAACTCTGCTGGGCCATCCTTTTTTTTCTTTTCCATATGAATTAAGTGGGAGAACTTTCCCATGAACATTCCATTCATCTGTTTTTATCTTCGCTTGTTCAAGCCCTTTGCTTTGAGCCAGGCCCTGGCTTGGGACTATGGACGCCCACTTTGTGCATGAGGCTGAAAGAGTCCACTCCTGGGCAGAAAGATGATATGATCACAGCTGGGCAGACTGAGGCAGGGGTTGGGGGAGTCCCCCTGGGTCACAGGCTGGGTGGGAGGCCAAGGAAGCCCCTAGCCCCACTTTCTCAGAAGAGGGACCTGATCAGATGACCACAGTGGAGCAGGGACCTGTTCAGGGTTATCTTACAAGTCACAGCTGAACCCCAGCACCACCCCTGCCAGGGCAGCACCCATCACAGAGGCTGGGAATAGGCCTCATTTCCGTCTGCTATCTGCCCTCCACCAGCTAAAGGGGTGCCGGAGATAGAGCCCAGTGGCCCTGAGCTGGTTGTGGAGCCAGGCACAATGGTGACCCTGCGATGTGTGGGAAATGGCAGTGTGGAATGGGACGGCCCCATCTCTCCGCACTGGACCCTGGACCCTGACGCCCCCAGCAGCATCCTCACCACGAACAATGCCACTTTCCAAAACACGGGAACCTATCGCTGCACTGAGCCTGGAAGCGCCCTGGAGGGAAGCACGACTATCCACATCTATGTCAAAGGTGAGGACTCTGAGCCTACTCCCAAAGGGCCCAGCCCAGCAGGCCCCACCAGGGCTGGGCAAAAGGGCTGGGCTCTAATATCATTGACCATCAGAAACCAGCTACACATTTGTTGATCACCTGCCATGAAGAAGGGCCAGTGACAGCACTTCCAGTTTAATGTAATCCTCACAACAACCCTGTGAGGGAGGTTCTAGGATTATGCCCATCTTCCAAAGGCTAAGAGGGCCTGAGTCATCTGCCCAAGGTCACACAGCATCAAGTTGGGCTGGACCTGGCTCCAGCATCCCCACTAAAGCATTGGGCTAAGATTCCCTGCTATTGTGTGACCTCAGGCAAATGATCAGTATCTCTGAGCTTCCCTGTCAGCAGTGTCCGGGGACTGCTTGGTACAGTGGAGGGAATGCAGTTTTAATCCTGTATCCCTTCTCCCCCAGACCCTGATCGGCCCTGGAAGGTGCTGACCCAGGAAGTGACGGTGTTGGAAGGCGAGGACGCACTGCTGCCCTGCCTGCTCACCAACCCAGCACTGGAGGCGGGTGTCTCGCTAGTGCGAGTGCGGGGCCGGCCCGTCTTGCGCCAAACCAATTACTCCTTCTCGCTCTGGCACGGCTTCACTGTCCACAAGGCCAAGTTCATTGAGAGCCAAGACTACCAGTGCAGTGCCCGGGTAGGCGGCAGGATGGTGACATCAGTCAGCATCCGGCTTAAAGTGCAGAAAGGTGCGTGGGGCAGCGGGATAGGCCAGATGTGGAGGGCAGGGACGGAGAGCTATCAGATATGTGATTGGTGGCAGGACCTGGGCCTGATGAGGGTAGTGGGTGTCCCCCTTCTTTCACTTCTTCCTTCCAATCATACTGCAGTCATCTCTGGGCACCTACTGGGACAAGCTGGGGGCGTCAGGCCAGGGGAGACAGACCACGTGCAATAACTCAATGGGCAAGATCATCTCAGATCATGAGACCTGCTATGAAAATCACTAGACAAGGTGATGGGATTGAGAGTATGTGGGGCTGGGGAGAGGGAGAGCCACACTGAGAGAATAACATTGTATTGGAGCCAGTATGTGAATGATAAGAAGGAGGTGGCTCTACTAAGATCTGCTTCAAGCAGAAAGAGCAGGTACAAAGTCACAAGATAGAAATAGGCTTCACCTGTTCCAGGAACAGAGGGCAGGCCCAGAGCTCTCCCACCTGCTCAGATGTGGATTTCCCATGCAGTGCCAGCCTGAGGCTGAGCGCTGGGCACGTGAGGGAGAAGGGGTGAGCCAAGCCATGGGGAAATGGCGGTGCGTGCCTGGGACAGTGCTGACAGTGGGGGTGACAACAGTAGTGACATTTCACTCCTTTTCCCCCTTGCTCCTGGTGAGCTGGGGACAGGACCTGGTTTCTGGAAGGACTGGTGTGAGTAAACAGGGCTCCAGGCTCAGCACCTGGGCTTGAGACAGGACTCAGGCCCCTATAATGAGGACCAGGGCCAAAGCGGCATGGCTGTCCCAAGGCCCTGGGCTCTGAGGCCACAAAACCTGTTTAAGAAGTCAAAGGACCCCACTATGTGGGCCAGGGAGGCCATTAGGGCTCTTTCCCTGCACGTCATCTTGAAGAGCCCTGGGCCCTAGTTCTGCTATGACCTCTTCAGTGACCTTGAATGAGTCCTTTAGTGTCTCTGGACCTCGGGCAACTGGATCAGATCATCTTTCACCAACAGCAACAGCCACAAACATGAATTTAGTGTCTACTATGTGTGAGGCACTGAACTAGCTGCTGGGATATTGTCTTCATGGATCTGCCACCCTACTGGGAGAGACAAACTTGAGAGAAAGTAAATACCACACCAATTAGGATGAACAAGAAATCAGGCTGCAGAAAGCTGGATTTGTGGGGGTGAGGCTAATTCAGCTAACCTAGTCACAGAAGACCTCTCTGAGGAATGTTTGAGCTAAGGTGTGAAGGATGGGAAGAGCCACCCATTTGAAGTGCAGGAGAAAGGGCATTCCAGAAAGTGGGGCAGAGCAGAGTCTGTGGCGGGAGAACCAGTGTGGCCGCAAAGCAGGGAGGAGGTGCTGGGATGCTCAGTGCCAGGGCCTGGACACCTGGGGAGGACTTCGGCTTGTGGCCTGAGAGGGGCAGGAAGCTACCTAATGCTGGCACAGGAGACAGGCGTGATCCGATTTACATTCTTCAGGGCTCACTCCGGCTACTGTGAGGAAGCTAGGCTGTAGAACAGTCAGATAGGCAGCAGGGGTCCTTCCTTCCTGGTAGCTGTTGCAGGAATCCAGAGCAGAGAACGGTAGTGGGACTGGGGAGAGGTGGTGCTGAGGGAGGGAAGTGGTCCATTAGGGAGGCCGAGACTTGCTGTGAGAGAAACAGAGGCATCAAAGCTGCCACCTGGGATTTGGGATGGGAGCACGGCTGGGGCCCTGGCCAGCAGCCTGGCTCATGGCACAGAGAAGAATGACATCTCTGGCCTGGGTGCTCAAGGGTCCCTTCCCCTGATCTCAGTCGTCCCAGGGCCTCCAACCTTGATACTGAAGCCTGCAGAGCTTGTACGGATTCAAGGAGAGGCTGCCCAGATCATGTGCTCAGCCAGCAACGTTGATGTCAACTTTGATGTCTCCCTCCTACATGGAGACACTAAGGTCAGTCCTCGAGGAGACAGCAGGGTGAAGTCTGCCTACCCTCCAAGCACACCCAGCCCTGCAGGATGGAGCCCCACCCAAGCTGGCTTTCTGGGCTGACAGCACAGCCCAGGCCGAGGTGGCAGTGGGCTCATCCAAGACCTCGCTGCCAGTCAATAGCTGGTCCAGAGCCAGAGCTCAGGCTCATGTCACTGAATCTTGTGGGGGTGGGGTGGGGAAGGCAGTACTCTACCCCCACATGTCGGCTCACTTCCAACTTTGCAAGGGATTCCTAGGCTATCTTTGAAGCCAAGGAATATAAGGACTACTTTGGAAAGACTCTGGGAGAGAGGTAGGAAGAGGGAATATTCCCAGAAGGGAATGCATTAGGCTGCTTCTCAGAACCTTTTCCCATCCCCTGTGCCAGGCACAGCCTACACCATTGACATGCAATTATCTTATTTATTTCCCACTAAAATCCTAGGAGCACAGACCAGTATTATTCCCTCTTCAGATGAAGAAACTGAAGCTCAGAGTTCAGTCCCTTGCCCAGGGAAGGGCAGATAGTAATCCTTAAAGGCTGAGAATTTGAACCCAGATCTTTCTAATCACTAAACAACCTTGTATACCATTTCCATTTCTTGTGGCTGCAGCTCGCAATCTCTCAACAATCTGACTTCCATGATAACCGTTACCAGAAAATCCTGACCCTCAACCTTGATCATGTAGGCTTCCAAGATGCTGGCAACTACTCTTGCGTGGCCACCAATGCCCGAGGCGTTCACTCCACCTCCATGGCCTTCCGGGTGGTAGGTGAGCATCAGGTGGGAAGGGTTGGCAGGGATCCTGGGGCAAGGAAGGTGCATAAGGGGACTGAAAAGGAGGAGGCTCTGCTAACACCTCCACTAGAATCCTCTTATCCTGGGCCTGGCTAGGGAGCCATGTCTCTGGGATCCTTCCTAGATCTTCCACCAGAACCCCTCTCTCCCTCCTTCGAGCTCGTACAGGGCACTGCTACATCTCAGTAGTCACTGAATAAATGTTTGTGTTCATTCATGCCTCTGGCCAGACACTGTTCTGGATGCTGAGGATATAGCTGCAGATGAAACAGATACAAAATCCCTGCTCACATGAAGCTTTTGCTCTACTGGTCTAGACAAGCAATGAGCAAGATAAATAAACCAGTTCTATAGGGTTTTCAGTTTAAAATAGGGTGGTCATCGAGGAAGAGCTCACTGGGAAGCTAACATTTAAGCAAAGACTTGAAGTTGCTGAAGGACTAAACTCAGCAGATAATACTGCAGAAGAGACCCCCTGGCAGAGCAATATTCTGAAGGCAGGACTGCGCTTGCCACCTGCAAGACACAAGCCAGTCAGTGTGGCTGGGGCAGAGCACAAGAGGGAGAGTGGTACAAGATGACACCGGAGATGTGAAAGGGGAAAGTGGCAGATCCCACAGGGCCCAGCAGGCCAATGTAAGGACTTGGGCTTTTCCTCTTGAGAGATATGGGGTGCTGACAGAAGGTTGAGCAAAGGAGTGACATGATCTGACTTGGGTATAGCAAGATTTAACATGGCTTTCTGGTGCTTTTTTGAGGACTGTCTGTAGTTGATCTAGGTGTTCAGCTAATGTGGACAAGAACCTGTTGCTTCCCAATTCTCAGCTCTACATTTTTCTGTGGGACCCCTAGCGGCACCAGGCTTGGCAATCCCAGTGGAAGGAGGGCTTCTCTTTTCCCAGAGTTCCAATAAAAATCATGGAAATAAGTGTCATGGACTCACAAGCCTACCCCAGAACAATCACTGGCCCAAAGGGGACATATTACCCTGATTGGCTAGATCACATGACCACTTTAGAGCTGGATGTGGAAGCTTCACTGATTGAAATACTACCAAAAGAAGGAGAAATGGGTGAGACCCTGTGAAAAAGGAGACTTTTTTTTTACTGCTGCGAAAAATGTTTTTAAGTTATAATACCACAGATATGTTCCATCTCTTCATTATATGAAGAAGGAGGTACAGGATCCAAGGAGGATATAAATTTTCCAGGTTCTCCCAGGGATTCAGTGAAGAGAAGAGCTTGGAGCTTTGTGTTTCTGCAGTGGGTGGTGGAAAGAGAGATGTCAGAGGGCATGTCTTGGGTTGGAGTGGAGTAACTGTGTGCTTGGCACATAGTAGGGTCTAAGAGATGGTCTGGCTGAATGACTAGATTAATGGGTGGGTCACCAAATGAACAAACTAGGACATAGTCCCCCTAATGCCAGCTCTCTGTGTTTTGCTTTCCAGAGAGTGCCTACTTGAACTTGACTTCTGAACAGAACCTCCTCCAGGAGGTGACTGTGGGTGAGAAGCTCGATCTCAAGGTCAAGGTGGAGGCCTACCCAGACCTGCAGGGTCTTAACTGGACCTACCTGGGACCCTTCTCTGACCACCAGTCCAAGCTCACTTTTACCACTAAAAAGGACACATACAGGTACCACATATCAGCTCCCATCTGGATGGTCTTACAGGTGGATGGGGAATTCTTCAGCCAGGAGGCAGGACACTTGGGTCCTGCCTCAACCTGCTGTGTGACCTTGAGCAAGTCCCTTCCCCTTTCTGGGCCTCAGTTTCCCTGACTATGGAGAACCTCAATATCAGTCATCTGTGCTTGAGATTTAGATCAAATTGGCTTACCCCTCTGGGCTACATCCTTGGGAAATCCAATGCTGTCCTCAAGAACTCTACCATTTCTTGGGGTGTGCATCTCATGGTTACTCAAGAACTCTCAATCTCATTCATGGCCAAAACAAATGTAGAAGACAATGCCCCATAATTTCTACTCTTACACACACTCCTGATAATGACTGAACAGGGAATCTGCCACAAACAGTTTTGAGGGGTAGAGGGATTGACATTAACACAATCACAGATACATTGAAAGTTCTTTAAAGGACTGTGGTCACTTACCTCTGAGAATTTCTCACTGGTCTTTCTTCTCAAAACTCTTCCCATAGAGTGCCATCTAACTCCACAGCCTCTTTTCTCCCAGCTCCCCACTTCCAGAATCCTGCTTATCTCACATACATGACACATTAGGAATCTTTTTTTCCTGTCCCCTTATGGACTATGTCCTCAGGATCTTACTTTCCAATTCAAAGTGGACTAACCTGGTAGGTATCTAAACAAGAGTTCCCTCCATAGGAGGAACACTGATACCAGGTTTTAAAATGATAGTTTCTTTGCCCTCTTCAATTTGAATGAGAGAGTACAGCTCAATCAAAGACAGCAAATATGTGGTACATGTGAGATAACTTTCCCTCCCACACTCACGGTGGATATCACTAATCCATTTTTTAACTCTTTCCTTTAGGGTCCAGAAACAGCCTCAGAGTCCTCAACACAGTCTCCAGACAGTGTTTTAATCAAAATTGGCTAATGAGAGGAGGCCTGTTTGTCATCCCTGGACTAGATAATCCCCTACACATCTCAGAACTCCAAAACTCTCTGGGTTCTCTTTCTAGCTCCCAGAGCCTAAACCTCATTCATTCTAGGACTCTTCCCTGTAGGTTGTGAGAATCAACAAGGATGTTCCCTCGTCCTCATTTTCTTCCTCTCAGTTCCCTTCTTGTCCTTTCTGGCCAGGATTTCTAGCTTCCCCTCATCTTAAACAGAAGTTCTGAATCTGGAGTCTATAGACCACTGGAAGGGGGCTGGTCCATGGACAGGCTTCAGGAGTCCATAAGCAACAGGGACATTGTGGAATGGAACCAGAGAAAATCCCCTAAAATACATTCAGCACAGGGCAGATGAGCCTGGCACCAAACAGCCACTGAACTTAGCTCATATGATGGGTGTGTTCATGATGGTGACTTCGAGTCATGCAAAAAAGTTAAATTCTTTCAGCCTAACAGGTAGATGTTAGTTATCGCAAACTGACACCTTAGAGGGATTCTGTACCCCAAAGGTCTGGGTGAATGAGACTGCCCTTTGCATACCACAGGCTTTAGTCTAGCAGTGGCTGCAGATATTTTCCAAGCAAGAGCTGGTAATTTGCTATAATTCATTTTCTAAAGATTATTTATTTAAAAATACATGTTCATTATGGAAAAATTATGAAATAGAGTTTAAGAAAAGAATAAAGCAGAAATTATCTGCTTTATTGAGCTGATAACTTCTGTTCTTTGCATTTGCTTCCAGGTCTTTTCTGTAATAAAGAGAACCATTAAATTAGTGCCTTCAATGAGTCAGGCTCTGTGCCAAGCACTCTGAATATACACCCCTTTAATCCTCAGGCCAAATCTGTAAATTAATTACTACCAGTTCCACCCTCACAGCAAAGAAAGCAAAGAATCAGAGAGGTTAAGTGCTTGTCTAATGTCACACAGCAAAGAAATGGCAGCACCAGAACTTGGACCCTGGTCTCTGGAGACCCATGGCTGCAGCCTGTCTCTCATCCCTCTCACGGTCCTCTTGGCAGGGCTGGTGCTTTAGGGGTGGGAGCTGACCTGGGGGCTGGCATTTTCAGCAGGGATTGCTTGGCCCAGTGATTGCAGCAAAAGCAGGTACATTCAGTGATGTGCCTCCAAGCACTGGCACTTTACAGACATCACCTCTACTGAACCTCAGAACAAAACCACTTTAAAAATGAGAAAAGCAATGAAGAAAATCAGGTTGGGTGTTTTGTTTTCCCAGGTCTCAACAGCACCCAGCCTGGGCATCTTGTTCCACCATGGCCTTTATGCCCTACATGCTTTGCCAAAAACAAAACAAAGCCCTTTAGGGTGGTTGTCTGAGACTGTTGTCCCCCAGCGCTGGGGCTCACCTCAGACGGCCTGCCCCTCTCGTGCAGGTACACCTCCACCCTCTCTCTGCCTCGCCTAAAGCCCTCTGAGGCCGGCCGCTACTCCTTCCTGGCCAGAAATGCTGGAGGCGAGAATGCCATGACCTTTGAGCTCACCCTTCGATGTGAGTGATGGAACAGAGGTTGGGGACATGAGTCCCTGGGGCTTCCTGGAGAGACAGGCTTGCGGGCAGGGAATGGGGAAGAATGGGCTCAGTGTGGGGCGGTGAGACATGGGACTTGGGGCCTCTGAATCAGCTGACCCTCCCTCTTCTGCTCCTCTCCTCCTCAGACCCCCCAGAAGTACGGGTGACATGGACCTTCACCAATGACTCTGATGTACTGCTCTGTGATGCCTCTGGGTACCCTCAGCCCAGTGTGACATGGCTGCAGTGCAAGGGCCACACTGATAGGTAGGTGGACTTCACTCACCTTCCTCATCTGGGCTGAGGGGGTTGGGCACCTCAAAACTCTGAGCCACAGTCTGTTCTTCCCAGATGTGATGAGACCCAAGTGCCTATCTTGGAGGGCTTACATCGAGAGGTCCTCAGCCAGAAGCCCTTCCACAAGATGACCGTCCAGAGCCAGCTGGTCACTGGGACTTTGGAACACAATACGACGTATGAATGCAGGGCCCACAACAGCTTGGGGAACAGCTCCCAGGTCTTCTGGCCCATCTCTGTAGGTGAGCCTTCGCTCCTCCCCATCCAGGCCAGGAGAGTAGGGGGGCCCAGGAAACTGCCCCAGTCCCAGGGAGCCAGGGCCAGAGTTCCAATGTGGAGCAGACCCCAGCCATACTGAATTCTACCTCTCTGGGTCCAACTCCAAGCCCTCCTGACCAAAGGTCTCCTCACTGCTGCCAAGGCCAGGCCCCACCTGCAGCTGCTCTCAGTCTTGCTGCTTGTGGTTATATAATAATAACAATAGGAAGATGGGTGAGAAGGGAGGGATAAGGGGGAAAAAGGGGCATTACGATTAGCCGATGTAATGTTGCAGGGGCACGGGGAGGGCTGTACAACTCAGAGAAGACAAGTAGTGACTACAGCATCTCACTACGCTGATGGACAGTGACTGTAATGGGGTTGGTGGGGGAACCTGATAAAGGGGGTAGTTTAATAACCATAATATTGCACATGTAATTGTAGATTAATGATACCAAATTTAAAAAAATAAATTAAAAAAATAATAATAACAATAAACCACCAGTTCAGTGGGTGCTTACATTGTGCCAGGCATTGTGCTAAGCTCTTCACAGGCATTATCTCGATGACCTTGTACAGATCTAGGAAGTTAGTACTATTTTCCTTCCCACTTTGGAGGTGATGAACCTGAGGCTTTGGGAGAAGTCACAGGTTCAGGGTCACATACCTTTTAAGTGGAAGAGGTGAGATTTGGCCTCAGACCCACTCAGTTGATCTGGGCAAACTGATGGAAATATTGAGAGAGCTAAGATCATTGATCTGGGAAGAGGAGACCTAGAGGCTATGAGCCTGGCTTTCAGACCCTCAAAAGTCTCTGTGGTTCCAAAGGACACTCAGGGAACCTGCAGGGAAACACTGGGAAGGCAGATTTCAGTGTAAACTCTAGAAGATCTTACTGTCCAGCTGCCCAGAGGCATAGGTGGTGAGCTTTCATCCGTGTGTGTGTATGTGCGTGTACCTGCATGTGCACACAAGCCATGGCTGAGCACTAAGGCTTCTGCAGAGGCTCCATGTTCTGGCTGGGGGTGGGACTGTGTGACCTGAGGGGCTCCCCGGCCACAAGGCTGTGACTCTGGGCAGGATTTGGGGCTGGGTATGAGCAGAGATAGAGGGCCTGTCCTCTCTGCTCCTGGCTGGGGAGGGCCTGCAGGAAGGCTATCTGAGGCTCTCAGGGCTTCCCAACGTGAAGACATTCTGTTCAGTCAACAAGCATTTGAGCACCTCCCATGTTCCAGGCAGTGCCCTGGCCTGATCTCTGTGTGGGGTCTCAGAGGCCTCCTCTGCCCTGTCCCTTCCAGGAGCCCGCCTGCAGCCCCTTGATGAGCCCCTCTTCACTCCAGTGCTGGTCGCCTGCATGTCCATCATGGCCTTCCTGCTGCTGCTCCTCTTGCTGCTTTTGTACAAGTACAAGCAGGTAAGCATGGGCAGGGCAGGGGCAGCCAGGCACCCGAAAGCGCTGGACCCCCACACAGCACCACCAGGCCATGCAGGTCCACCCCTCAGTCCCCAGACACCCGCTCACTCTGTCAGCCAGTCATTAGTGGGCTACTGCTGCATGCCAACTTGAGTGGCTGGGGGCTGGGTGAGCCAAAATTCGGGCCTCTGAGGCTCTCCCTCATAGGGTTCACTGTCTAGTGCAGGAGATGGTCACTAAGTCAAATAACCAGGAAAGCGAGGACATGGATTACAGAGCAAAAAATGATATGGGGTGAGGAATGGGGCTCTAGAGAGGGTGAACTCGGGATCTTGTCCCAGCTGGGGCTTCCAGGCACACACAGAGGGCATCACAGGCCCAGGCCTGTGTCCCCCTATCAGGTGGCTGGTGGTCTAGTGGAGAAGGAAGGCTTGATCCTCCTCCTCCTCCTCGTTGTTTGATATTGTTATTAATCGAAGCTGCCGTTTATTACCTGCTGATAGTCAGTGCATATAGCCTGTCACTCTGTGT
This sequence comes from Smutsia gigantea, assembly GCA_032199065.1. Lineage (NCBI taxonomy): Eukaryota > Metazoa > Chordata > Mammalia > Pholidota > Manidae > Smutsia > Smutsia gigantea. The sequence goes on along the minus strand of JAVSCE010019945.1, from coordinate 144,064 downwards.
ACTCAATCAGCAGCAGCGATTTTAGGGACATTTTTATGAAGCGTGTTACCTACATCGTCTCGTTTAATGCCCACGACAGCCATGGCATGTAGGTATATCACTAACCCCATTTTACAGAGTCGGAAGCTTAAGTTCTGAGAGATTGAGACAGTTGCCCTAATCTACAGCTGGTCAATGGCAGAGGCTGTTTTTTAAAAAGCTGTAATTTTAACCATTATGTATAACATAGAATCATCTTAATTTACTCTCATGACAAACCAGATGCAGCGACTCTATCAGTCAGCATTTTACAATAAGGAAACTGAGGCTCCATTATGACAAAAAATCTGACTCAGGGTTCCAGGGGCCTCTCACAAGTGGAGCCTGCAGCCCTCCACCACCTGGCCCAGCTGCCCACCTGCAGAAAAGACGATGTCCAGTGTAATCAGACACCAAAAGGGCCAGGCTAGAGGGCTGAGGGAGGCCAGAAGTGGAGAGATCTCTTCTACTAAGGAAGTCTGCTTGGAGAAGACAGATTGTCATGGGTGGGACAGGCCTTGGAGGATGGGACTTAAAGGGGAAAAGAGACTCAGGGGAAGGTATCGCTGAAGCATGGGGAAAACTAAGGTGAGTGCTTGGGAGAGGAGGTAGGTGGGGAAACGTTGGGGGTCCAAGAGGTTGAGCCCCATGCTGTAGGCTCAGAACCATCAGTGGGTTTGAACAAGGGAGCAACGATTTAGCAGTACATAACCCACCTTGTAGGCCCCCTTGCATGCCTTTTCTTCTCTACACCTTGCCTCGGGGGCTCGAGTATGTGAAGACTTAAGAGCAGATGGGGCAGATGGGATGTGGGGGCACCCCCAGGGGCCCATGGAATCAGCTCTCCATGCTCATGCCAGCATGTGGCATGCAGAGCCAGCTCCAAGGGCAACCCCTGCCCCCTGCAAGAAACCATGGCTCCAGATCAAGACTTTGGGGGTCTGGGTCCTGCTCTGACACTGTTTTGCCCTGTTACCTTGGCTGACTCACACTGCCCTCTCTGCTCCTGTTTCTCCACCTGTACCAGGGGACTGGTAACTTAGCCCTCCTCTTCTGACGTTCTAAGAGCCTACTGGTGGTCCAGGTTATGAGCCAGAGGTTGGAAGTTGGATGGAAAGTTCATTTCTAAGCCTTGTTTAAGCCCTTGTTTCTCCTCTGTGAAATGTTAGTAATGGCAGTCACCCCACCAGGTTGCTGTGAGCACTCGATGTAACGCAGATTCAGCAGGGTTCTGGGCACAGACAGTGCTCAGAAGGGAAGCTGCACACCCTCGTCCCAGAAGGAAGTTAACTGGGGAACCCGAGTTAGCTCACCCACTGAGGGATCCGAGGAGGTCTGACGCTGGGCATCTCTCGACTGCACGACCAACGTGGTTGTCGGGCCCTGCCGGCCTACCTCTAGGGACAGGACCTACCTCACTTGTGGCTGCCCATTCCCTCTCTGAGTGGCTCTGCTGCAAAGTTCTTCCTTGTATGGAGTTGAAACTGCCTCCCAGTGCCCTGCAGAGCTGCCTTCTCTGCCCAGGACAGCTCTGCAGATTCCAGAGAAGGGCCCAGTTCCCCCACTAGCCCTTTCTGCCTCAGAAGGCCCAGCCCCTTACACAGCAGTGGTTTGGGGATTACCCTCTCTCCGTGAGATCATTTTTGGAACATGTACTCCCAGTCACCTTGTTTCCCATACAGGAAATTCACTGCCCCAAATCCACCCAAAGCCAAGAGAAGGAGGGTATCCTGTGGGACAAGTCCTTGAGGGGTCAAGATGGTTATGCCCCTGCCTCAGTGCACTGTGTCCAATTCTCCTCTGCTTTGCCCCATGGGGTTCTGAGATTTGCCCCCTCACTGGGGACTCAACCTGGCTGGTCCTCACTGCCCATGCCTGGGGTGAGGGGTGGCCCACTGAAGGAAGGGTTGTTTCTGCCTCAGGGCTGAGTCATCATCTTCTGGCCCCCAAAGAGACCACAGAAAAGGCCAAAGGGGAAGAGAAAAGGGAAGAAGTCAGCAGACTGGAAAGAGGAGGGATGCAGGGAGGAAAGGATGAGGCAGGGAGGAGCAAAGGCTGGGATTCTGGGGTCAGAACTGAACTCTGGGGTCAGGGGACATACTGGAAGTGGACCAAGGAAGGTCCCCAAGATTCCCAGTGGGAATTACTGAAATTGTCACCTTACCTCAAGAACATCCACCCTCCCAGAACCAGCAGACTTAAGATGAGGAGGGTTGAGGGACTTTGATGTCTCCCTGCTCACCTCCGTTTCCAAGGGGAAGTTGCCAGTGGGCCTGGGCCTGTTGTGTGGGATGAATGACATGCACACACTGAGTGTGGGGTAAGTTCCCTGCTCACCCATGCATCTGCTAAGTTCCCAGGAATGGGTGTGCTCAAGGAGGACTCGCTGCTATCATACAACTACTACTAGATTATTAAACGCCCAGCCTGACCTCCCTGGAAGGGCTCTGCTTTAGGAGAGGACCCTTTGGGTAGAAGCTCCAAGAAGCCACACAGGAGCCCTCTCCAGGGCGGCAGGGGCTGTGTTCTGGTATGTGGCTACCTCCCAAGAATTGGGGTAGGGGTGCCTGAGGCAGGGGAGAGAGCTGCTCCTCCTCCAGATAGAGTCCAGGATTTAGAGATTCCAGCCAGCCAATGTCTTCCCCCTTTGATCTGCTCCCTTTCCTCACTATCCCCTGCCTGGCTGGGGGCAGGAGGTTGACTCAAGCCCAGCTGCAGGCCAGAGGAAGAAGTGGTGAGGACAAGAAACAGCCTTAGCCACAGAGGCTCCTGGAGATGGAAGTGGCCAGGAGAGGTCAAAGAATCCCTCCTGCCTGTCTCTGTCTTTTGGGTTGGCAAGGCACCCATACACAGGGTTTGAATCCTCTGAGACTCAGGAAGTTCCTCCTCCTGTCCCATTTCAAACTTTCCTCCCAAGCCATAATACATACTTTCTTAAATTTACCTGTAGACTCCCTTCCTAAATCAGAACCTGGAAATTCTTTCTTGTGTCTAACTGCAGTCTTTTCTCTTACACTAACATCTGGAAGTTCTTCCCCATGGCTACCTGGAGTCATTTAATCAGTCTTAACCAGCGAGGCTCGCAGCCCCAGGTTGCCCTCCTCCCCAGTCCTCGACCCACTCACACCCCCTTTAGCTCCTTGGAGCTGGGTGCCCCATGAAGGAGCCCAGCTGCTAAGCAAAGCCCAGTTGGTCCCTGTCCCAAGGACTGACCGGAAAGAGCATTGGACTGCTGACCCAGGGCCTCAGTGTCCTCCAGCACCCAGGCTCAGCTTCCTTTCTACCTAAACTCTGTCTTCCATCAGCACTTCATGGGCACCCCCTGGCCTGATGCCCCAGTGCAGCTGCCACCCTGCGCAGGAAACAGAGAGGCAGCTGCTTCTCTTCCTCTCTTCCCCAGATCACTTGTCCCTGCTGGCTGCTCCCATACAACATGTAAAGCCTGAGAGGGAGCCCAGGTCCTCCAGGTGTTCACCTGCCTTGTGAGCAGGACCCCTCTTCCCCACGTCCTCTCTCTTTCTCTCGTTTACCAATGCACAGTCAGCTGTGTCACTCACCTGCATCAAGACCTAAGGGCTTGTACTGCAGTTAGGAGGGAATCTACTTACTTACCACAGCCTTCACGACCTCCCTGTCTCAGAACCTTCCCCACACCCCTCAAGCCACACAGGCAACTTCCAGTCTGACAAACTTGCCGGGACCTCTGCTGCCTCCAGGCCTCTCTACCTGCTGCTCACTGTGCCTGCGAAGTGCCCCCTCAGATGACCAGATGGCTGGCTCCCTCTGTTCTCCTCAGGGGCCTTCCCTGACTCACCTTCAGTTGTATCCGTCACTCTCTAGCCCATTTCCCTGCTTTAGTATCTTCATGGCACTATTTGAAAATTCCTTGCATATGTATTTGTTTGACTTGAATACCTATCTCAGCTACTAAAATGTAGACCCCACAGAACCAGGGCTTTGTCTTGTTCATCCCTGAATCAATGTGCCTGGCACAAATAGGTGCTCAGTGAAACATGTGGATGGGAATATTATTCGGCCTTGAAAAGGCAGAAAATTCTGACACATGCTACAATGTAGATGAAACCTGAAGACATTATACTGAATGAAAAGAAGCCAGTAGCAAAAGGACAAATAGTGCATGATCTCAAATGAGGCACCCAGAGCAGTCGGATTCAGGAGCTAGTGGCTTGGGGCTGGGGAAGGTAGGGGTAAGGAGTTATTTATGAGTATGGAGTTTCAGTTTTCAAGATGGAAAGAGTTCTGGAGATGGTTACACAACAATGCAAATGTACTTAACACTACTGAATGGTTCCCTCAGAAATGGCTGACATGGTATATTTTATGTTATATGTATCTTACAAGTAAAAATAAAAACAAATAATATTTGGATAGGAGGATGGATGAATGGATCTCAAGTCCCACCCTCCCTTCTCGCTCAGGAATCACCAAATCATCAGAGCTATCAAGGCCCTCAGAGGTGATCCTGTCCAAGGCTTTCATTACACTGATGGGGTGACTGAGGCTTGGAGAAGGGACACTGTGAGGCTAAGCCAAGCAGACACAGGGCTCTCCGTGGCAAGGAGAAGCGGCACGGCCCCTCACCACATCTTGGGCCACAGCCTGCCTCCTCCAGCCATGTCATGGGACTGCTCACACCCCCTGCTCTGGGGTCGGGAGTGAGATCTGACACCCACCCGCCAGGCCCAGCTGACACACACTTCCTCACTCTCCCTCTGCAGAAGCCCAAATACCAGGTGCGCTGGAAGATCATTGAGAGCTACGAGGGCAACAATTACACCTTCATCGACCCCACCCAGCTGCCCTACAATGAGAAGTGGGAGTTCCCCCGAAACAACCTGCAGTTTGGTGAGATGGGATTGCAGCACCCCCCCTTGCCCTCCAACCACAGGGCCGGCAAGGGCTGCAGGGTAGGCTCTCTGGTGCCCAGGGATCTAAGGAGCCTGTGTGTGTGGCAGGTAAGACCCTTGGAGCCGGCGCCTTTGGGAAGGTGGTAGAGGCCACAGCCTTTGGTCTGGGCAAGGAAGATGCTGTCTTGAAGGTGGCTGTGAAGATGCTGAAGTGTGAGGAGAAGGCCTTGGGGCATTTGTGGGACAGGTGGGAGGTGGTGTGTGCTAGTGGAGGGCCTACCCTATCACAAGAGGCCTCACTCACATTTTCTGCCTGTCAGAGCCTGGGGGACAGAACCTGGGATTGGGGTAAAGACTCTTGGCTTCCTTTATGAGCTCTCAGCTCCCTCTAACTCCTGGGTTTGGAGGGCTTCTGACTGAGCCCCAAGGAGGATAGGGTGCTCAGAGGCCAGCCTGGGACATAGCCTGGCCACAGCTTGGCTTCCTGTCACCCAAGACCAGCTTAGTTACAGGCCCTCTCTCCTCTCTCTTCCCCTGACCCCCATCTATGTGTCTGCATTTCTCCTCCTTCTTTTGGCCTTTGATCTCTTTGGGGTACCCCCTGCTCACTCCCCTGGGTGTTTCCTGTGTGACTCTCCATGTCCTGCCCTCTCCCTGTCTGGGGGACCTGTGGCCCCACCTTCCAGCCACGGCCCACACTGATGAGAAGGAGGCCCTCATGTCAGAACTGAAGATCATGAGCCACTTGGGCCAGCATGAGAACATTGTCAACCTTCTGGGAGCCTGCACCCATGGAGGTGAGGGGCCCTGTTGGGCACCGGGCCCATGCCTTTGGAGCCCCTTGGGTGTCTGAGGGCCCTCCTCAGGAGGGTCCTCCCTCCATCTTACCCTTCCCATCTTCTCCAAGTGAAGGCAGAATCCCTTAAATTCCTAGGCCAGATGCCGGGCTGGTCAGAAGCTGCTGACAGATGACAGACAGTTCTGTGAGCTCTGAGAAGCAGTTTTCAGACATCGGTGGGCACCAAGAGTCACCCAGAGAAGAAAATAGGAGTGCAGATTCCTGGGCATTGCTCTAGGGAGTCTGATTCTGTGGGTCTGAAGCCCCTAAATCTACCTTTTAAGAAGCCCTCACCCAAAGACAATCGGACACTCACTGTAGGGTCCGCAGACTAGCCCCAGAGCCTGTTGGACTCCCAGTCCATCCCATCCTCTTCCATTAAAGCTTTGACCTCTATGGAACTACCAGACTTACTTTGAAAAAAAAAACATTCTTTGGCTACAGTTTTTTTGAGATTCCTCTTCTTTAGACAGAAGGGTTACTGAGCCATAGAAAATAGAGAAAGCTGCTCACGGGCGGCCTAGAATGTGGAACTCCTGAGTCCCAGTCCAGGGTGCCTCGTGGCCCCTGCCCCCATGTTCCTGTTCCTGTTGGGGGAATGGGGTGAGGGCTACACTCACCCTACTCTCCTGGCTGCTCTAGGCCCTGTCCTGGTCATCACTGAGTACTGCTGCTATGGCGACCTGCTCAACTTTCTGCGAAGGCAGGCTGAGGCCATGCTGGAGCCCAGCCTGAGTCCCGGCCAGGACCCTGAGGTGGGCACCGGCTACAAGAACATCCTCCTGGAGAAGAAATATGTCCACAGGTAGTACCCTTGCAAAGGCAAAAAGTAGGCCAGGACTGGGAGGTGGGCCCCCCAGGTCTGTTCCCAAAGCCAGCTAAGGCGGGTAGCTGTGCGACTCTCACACTCCCATCTGTGCTGTGGGGAGCCAGCCACCCCAAGTCATATGGGGAACTGTTTTTCTACTTCCTATTCCCATCATCCAAGACATATTGAGCACCTACTACGTTCTAGGAGTATCGAGGGCACAGACAGGCAGCTCAGAGTCTGGTAAAGACAGGCATTAATGAAATCGTTACTTTAATGTACGTAAAAAGCTCAACCATGATTTGTTTGGGGTCTGAGCTAGAGATGGGCAGCTCCTGGGGATAATCACCCTGTTTCTCCCGGGGTTCATGCTCTTGGGCACTACAGGGCATTCTTTGCCCCCAACAGCACAAAGGTGCGGACAGTCTGTTCGTTGTTGCGTAAGAAGGGTCAAAACAGCATGACTGCGGCCAGGTCCCGAGTCCACTCGGCCCTGTTTCCCCAGGAAAGCCATCACAGATCAAACCTCTCAAGGTCTTTTCTGCTCAGTTATTCTGTAATGCTGTGATTGCTGGAAGCCACCCAGAAGCAGATGGGAAGAGCCACATGGGGAACCAGAGAGAGGAAGTGGCCAGTTTCACATCACACATCAGTCGGGGCAGAGGTGGAGCCTGGGCTAGAATTCTGCTCTGACTCCTGGTCCAGTTCTTACCTGAGCCACACTGCTTTGCTGGAAGAGTTGGTCTTGGGACTTGCGGGGGCCTCCGAGCCAGGATGCTGGGGGCTGGGACAGGATCAGAACAAGAAGGATGTATACTGGTTCCCCATCCTAGCCAACTGCCAAGCCTGAGGAGGCAAAAGAGGAAGGAGGCCCTTTCACTCCAGCCAGTGTCCTTGAATATGGGGGCTGGCAGGATCTGCTTCCTCTTCTGATTCTCTGACAAGCCCTCTGAGAGGGCATCTCATACTGGGCCTCTGCAGGCTAGAACCTCTGGCCAGATCAAATCAAAATGAGAACCAAAGTATGAGCTTCCATCTTCAGATCTGCAAATGAAGAAGCAATTCATGGAATGGGGTGATTTCAAGGGCAAATGGCATGTGAACCAATCCTGCCAATGGGATCCCAGACTACATTAATAGAGTATAGTTTCTAGACCAAGGGAAGAGATGGTTTTGTCAAGGTCAGACTGTAAATAAGATGCTCTTTCTGGGAATATTAAAGTATGGACATTGTCAACTAAACATCTCTATTGCAGAGGGGACAGTCAGTACAGGGAGAGGTGCAGAAATCATATCTGGTTGAAGTATTAGCAGTAGTGGCTACTCAATCTAGAGCAGTGTTTCTCAAACTTACCTCCTACCCAAGCATGGACTCACAGGAATCACCTGAGAGCTGTAGAAAAGCACAATCTCAGGTCCAAGCAGAACTGCTGAATCAGAATCTGCATTTAAGTAAGATTCCCCAGGTGATTCACATGCACATGAATGATAGTTTAAGAAGCACTATTCTAGACCAATGGGCCTCAGCTCAGGCTGCACACTGGAACTGCCTGGAGAGATTCAAAAGTGCAGATGACTGGGCTTTACCCCTATTGTTTTGGAGATGGTCTGGGCATGCAGAGCGTCAAAAGCTCCCCAGGTGATCTTAATGTGAAGCCAGGGGTGAGAGCCACTGTCTCAATGGAGAGAGCTCAAAGAAGGGGCCCTAGAATATACTCAAATCCCTGCAGAGCTGTTAGGGGAAAAAAGAGCCCACTTCTCCGTGGCCCCTGTGGGTAGAGCAAGGACCAGGAGGAAGCAAATCCCAGGGGCAGGTGGGCATTAGGAACAGTGAAGAACTTTCTGACAGGCAGAGCTGCCCAAAGACAGAACAGGTTTTGCTACCTCACTGAATGGCCAAAAAGAGATCAATGACCACTCAGATGGCAGGAGGCTCCTTGTCAGAAAGGTTGTTCCAGTTGACCCCAAGGTCCCTGCTAAGTGACTGGGAGAGGCCCTGGGGCAGCTGGAGGCCAAAGCCTGAGCTGGGCAATGCAGTGATGGGACCCACCTGCCCCTGGCCCTCTCTTATCTGCAGGGACAGTGGCTTCTCTAGCCAGGGTGTGGACACCTATGTGGAGATGAGGCCTGTCTCCACTTCCTCATCCAACGACTCCTATTCTGAACAAGGTGAGGAGGTACCAGGGTTGGGGAGGAGAGGGGCTGCTGGATCCTGGGCAGGGAGAGGCAGGCAGGTGGTGGGGCTGCCCTAATGCCTCTCCCCACAACAGACCTGGACAAGGAGGACGGGCAGCCGCTGGAGCTGTGTGACCTGCTCCAATTCTCGAGCCAGGTGGCCCAGGGCATGGCCTTCCTTGCTTCCAAGAACGTGAGTCGGGAACAGGTCCTGGAATGTGGTCACCCAGGGAGGTGGGGGCAGCTTAACTCCTCTGAGGCTGGATGGTGAGGATGAAGGGGAGGAGAGGGAAACATGTGAAGAGGGTGAGGAGGGGTCAGAGGGCCAGAGAGCAAGTGGCCACACATTTTGCTGCTTTGAAGGGCTTGCGGGGGTAGAGTGAAGGGAGAAAGCTGTGTCTGGAGAGTTCCCAGGAGGGAGCAAGCGCCAGCCTGAAAGGAGCCTGTTTCCCGGTGCACAGCAGGCTGAGGACCCCATTTCCAAAATAAGCTTTATTCCTTTTTATTCAGTAGTGTGAATGAGACAACTGTTGTGTCCCCTCATAAAGCACAGTCTCGTGGGGATAACAGAACCTCCCTGAATTGCTGTTGGGTATGAAACTGTGTGTACAATAGACTCAACCCAGAGAGTGGGAGCTGTGACCATCCTCCTTAAAAGCACTTGGACGGGGTCCAGGGTTTGACTGCTGGCTCTGCCACTTGCTGTATGACTTTGAGCAACTATTGGATTTCTCTGAGCCTCACTTTCTACACCTATAAAAATGAGCACAATCGCAGGATATTTTAAAGCAAAACAATTATGGGTACAGATGCTGAGGGAAGGGCCTGGCACAGGAAGGCCCTGAAAGTGGCAGCTGCTATTATTAGTGACTGCTGTGGGCCAGAGGCTGCTCCCAGCACCATGGCTCATTGCTTCTAAGCTCAGGCAGGGAAGCAGGTTCTAAGTCAGCTCCTGCTGCTCAGGGCCAGAGAGCCACAGTAATGGTGGTTTCCAAAAGCTGCACTGTCTGACCACATTACATTTTCTCAGACACAGGTTCTGGTAAAAGGGAGGGGCAGAAGCCAGGGTACAAGACCAATGGATGCCCACTCCCTCAAAGAGGACCCAAGGCCTCCTGGGGCCCGAGCTGGTCCTCCTGCACCTTGGGCTCAGGCAGGGAGCGACCGACACTAACCCTGCAGTGCTTTCGCTTAGTGCATCCATCGGGACGTGGCAGCCCGGAACGTGCTGCTGACCAGCGGACGTGTGGCCAAGATCGGAGACTTTGGGCTGGCTAGGGACATCATGAATGACTCCAACTACATCGTCAAGGGCAACGTGAGTAGCGGGAAGCATGGGACAGGCTGGGGAGTGGATGGTGAGCCAGGGCCCGACGTGACTGGGGTCTGCTGTGCCAGGCCCGCCTCCCTGTGAAGTGGATGGCTCCGGAGAGCATCTTCGACTGTGTCTACACGGTTCAGAGTGATGTCTGGTCCTACGGCATCCTCCTCTGGGAGATCTTCTCACTCGGTGAGCTGCTGGACCATGGCAGGCTCAGCCTGGGGCTGTTTCGTGTTTGGTGAACTGGTATCCTACACCTTGTGGAGGATGCTAGTCAAGGCTGCTTGGTGCTCAGGGCAGAACAAGGGCTACTGTGAGTGAAGGGGTGGACAAAGCATCTTAAAAGCTGGGCATTCTTGCAGCTCTTGTGTGGGTTGGGCAGACCCTCACCCCGACAGGCATCCTTCTGGGCTGTTCCCTCACATGTCAGCTTGCACAAGCCCCTCGTCGTCTGAAACATGCATATCCTGGAAGCATGGCTCTCATTTCTGAAGTGCTAGGCACAAGGACTTGGGCTTAGGCCTTCCATGCACTCCTATAACTACTCCAAAGTCTGTGCTGGAATTCTCTGCATGGTGTGATGAGGCCTAGGTAATAGACCCTTTGCAGTTCCTTTATCACAGTCCAGGAAGGGCCCTTCGCATCCAGCCTCCCCGAGATGTGTGGGTGCAGGGAAAGGGGAAGGCAAACACTGAGTGTGATCTCTTACATGATCTTGACCTTCACAGGGCTGAACCCCTACCCTGGCATCCTGGTGAACAGCAAATTCTATAAACTGGTAAAGGATGGATACCAAATGGCCCAGCCTGTGTTTGCCCCAAAGAACATGTAAGTGAAGGACCCTAGGGAGGAAGGAGGACACCTTTGGTTGAAAGGGGTGGAAAGGCATGCGGTCCTACTCCTTCTGTCCACAATGTTCAAGGGCCAGGTTTCATCTCCCCTACAGTGGATGAAAACAAGCCCCTTTTGCCAAGTCAGGGTTTCCACTGGTTTCCCAGTTATCACGGGGGATGTCCTCAAAGATGAGTGCTCTTAGCTGGGGCTGGTCCTGACTCAGATGATAGATTTTTAACTTGGACTGTTGTTATGACCTTGACGAATGCTCCTCTCATTTCTTCTCTGTCCTGATGGAGGTACTGGCCAGCTTTTCATTTAGTGTAGCCAGGCAAGCCACTGTAGCCTCTAACCACCTTACTACAGCTTCTCACTGGTTCCCTGCCCTTGCAACCTTTGAAGGGGCCAGCTGGCCATGAACTCACCCACTGCATTTCTTCCCAGTCACTCTCTCAACATAGCTGCTCTCGGGACCCACCCAGGCACTGCCAAGGTGGATACACCCAGCTGAACACACCCCTCAGCCCACCTGCCACTTTGGTCTCTTGCTACAGCCAACCAGCCATTCCTCTCTCCGCCCACCTCTCAAACCTACCTGCAGGCAGCAAGAGTGCCCCTTCTCAGTTCTAGGAGCTTGGGTGAGATAGCATCTCTGAGATTTTTCTCGTCTCAGTTGTCAAAATGGGTGTGATGAAAATACCTTTCTCCAAGGATTACTGGGAAGATTAAACGAAATAACACATGTCAAGGACTTAGCACAGGTCTTGTGTGAAGCTCACTTTCGACTAGGTTTTGGGACCTCTGCTGGGCAGGACTCTGTAGGGTGTGGGCGTTGTGTGTGTGGATCCCAGACCAATGGGGGTTTCTCTCCTGTCTCAGATATGGCATCATGCAGGCCTGCTGGGCCCTGGAGCCCACCCGCAGACCCACCTTCCAGCAGATCTGCTCCCTCCTTCAGGAGCAGGCCCATGTGGGCAGGAGAGAGCGGGTGAGTGGGGCTGGTTCTGGGCAGCTAAAGCAGGCCAGGCTGCGCCCCAGCAATCAGGACTGACTCACCCACCCTCTCCCACTCTCAGGCCTACACCAACCTGCCCAGCAGGAGCAGCAGTGGCAGTGAGCCGGAGGAGGAGAGCTCCAGCGACCACCTAGCCTGCTGTGAGCAAGCGGATGTGGCCCAGTCCCTGCTCCTGCTACAGCCCAACAACTACCAGTTTTGCTGAGGAGGTGACAACAGCAGACCACTGCCTGTCTCTTCCTCTAAGCTTCCACTCCTCTATGGAGGGGGCACCATGGGGAGCATAGACTCTGCCCTTGGTCATTTCACTCAACAGCCTGGCCCAGCTCTACAACTCAGGAACGTGAGATGCGTGGGAGGTCTGAGAGGACTGTTCCCAGGGCCTGGGCCATCACTGCCAGTCAGGGACTGAGGCTGAGGCTGAACCCCTGCCCACTGTTTTCAATGCTATGCCAACTGGTAGAAGCCCAAGGTCACTCTTAACCTTGTTCCCACTCCTAGAAACCCCCTTCCCCACTCCACTTGTGTCTCAATGAAAATGGGCTGTTCTGTGACTACGAAGTTCCCCGGAGCTGCCCTGACATTGAGAAAACAAGGCTCCTGAGGCCTTAGCAAGAGGATACCCTTTCTAACCAAGTGGAGCACAAGAGCAGACAGGTGCTCAGAGGCCAGCCTTGGCTCAAGCCCCTCGGAATAGGGGGGCTCCTTTGTAAGAATCTAATTGCACATCTTAGCCTCCGCCCTCCAGCCTTCTCTCCACAGTGCCACCCGCCCTGGATCTGGTACTGCTATAATGAGCCAGGTGGCAGCTAAACGTTCAGGGTGCCTGCCTAGCCCCTCGTCATCTGAGCTGGAAGATAGGGGACCCGTGTGGCTGGCCACACCAAGCAAGCAGCACACACTTCCCCAGGTTGCCTAATTGTAACTAACAGACTGTGGGATCTCTCTGTCATTAAACTAACATTAACACAGCCAGCTCTGGTTCTCTGTGCTACATGAGGGCCTGTGGATGCCCTGGGACCTCCTTCCATCCCCCTTCATGTCAAGTGACCAGCTCAGAACCTCAAGCTCAGCCACACTGTGCCCCACACAATGAGCATGGAATTGACTCTTGCTTCATCAAAACCAGATAATTTAATAAATTTTATTCTTGTTGGGGAAGAGGGAGGGGAAAAAAGCCATCTACTCCACTCCTCTCAATAAATTAAGTAACACATGGCCAATTCCTGGGCCCTAAGCAAACCTTGGGCACTCGAGCCAGTCCTGCTGTTTCCTTATGGCCCAGTCTACTTCCCCTTCACAGAAGGGAGTTTTTCCTACTGCCGCCAGGTCATGTCATACCCATGGGCCACCCCCTCTGAGGATGTAGGATGCAGCAGCAGTGGCCAGGGAAAGGAGGAAGGGGATCCTCTTCCTCAAAGCTCAGGGCAGAGAAGCAGTCCTGGAAGAGAGTTATAGCTATTTCTCCCTCCGTAGCTTTCCCCAGATTTGGGTTCAGGAAGAGTAGGAGGGAAATGCATTCCTCCTCTGAGACAACCAAGAGCCCAAAGGGACCCCTAGAGCTAATGAGGCCCCTAAGGCCCTGAATCAAAGGCAACAGGCTAAGAACTCGTGCGGCTATGGGGGTTGAAACATCATTCATTCTTCATGGGTGGGAAGGGACACCTCAGTGGCCTTCCCACCTAGTGCCAGCTCCATGTAGCCTACCCCAGGACCTCGACACTCACCTGCAGCAGACCCCAGGGACACCACCAGCTACCTGTCTTCCTTCAGCCTCCCTTTCCCTTTTTTAAACACACACGTCCCCCAAGTGCTCTCTCAGGGCTATTAAGAGTGTCCTGGTGTCTCTCCTGACCCCCAGGAGGTTGAAAACCAAGGGCCCCGGGGCCCCTGTGCTCAGGAAATGGAAGCTCTTTGGTCAGTCCCAGCATCAGAGGCCTGCACTACAGGTAAAGGCTCCCACCTGTCCCCTGGATGAATCTGCACCAGGGAAGGGCCTCACTATGGCTTGAGACAGTGTAGTCCCTGTACAAGAGCCTGGCTTATTCTGCCACTGCAGCCACCTCCTCTTCCTCACCCTCCTCCTCTGCCTCTGTCTTGATCTGAGCAACCCCAAGGCGGTAGAGAGCGTCACGGATGACCACCTCTCCAGGCTGGCAGCTCTGCACAATGTCATGGATCTGACGGTTGACAATCTCACGGCTGGTGAGGAAGTCCATGAGGCGATTGTAGAGGTAATAGTGGGTGGCATTGTCAAAGGAAATGGGCCGCTGGCGGACACTGTTTGGTTTGCTGTCTGCAACGGAGGCCAGGATGGTTGCATAGGGTGCCAACTCAGGGCACAGGGCCAAGGAGTGGTGCCCAGCACTGGGGTCACCAGCACTGGGCTGGGTGCCTGCATGGACAATGCGCCGTGTGGCAGTCTTGGTGACCGGGTGCTGGACAGAGTGCACAGCCTCTGTCATGTCCACGGCATAATGCTGGTCCAGGAGTTCCGGGCAGGACGTGCTCTAGGGCAGAGATAAGAAGCCGCTTTGACATGAGGGAATGACCAAGGTAGCACCTGTGTGGTGGGTGAGAGTGAAGGCTGTGGGTCAGCCCTGTTTCATTAGACCCTCGTGTCACCACAGATCATCTCTCCCGGGGCAAGTGCCCGCCCCCCCGTGCTTCCATGTCCTCCTATGAGAACAGGGATAGTGACAGTGGCCACCTCCAGAGCCAGATGGACTACCTGACTGGACAAGTTCATTTTCCATTCTGGGGCTTTTAATAAAAGGAGAGACTTGGGTAATGTCAGTGTTTTCTAACCTGTGCCTTTAGATTACAACAGGTATGCCATGCAGTCTATTAATGGGCAAATCCAAGACAGGGTAGGTTTGGACTGTTAGTAAGTCAGTGTACACAATGTCTCTCAAAAACGGCAATTTTCTAGGCTTATCTGGAGGGTGACCCTCTGAATGTGAGATACTTGTATCTGGGACATCCTGGGCACACTAAGTGACATGCTGTGGCCTTACACACACACATGGGTTGGTCATTGAAAATTTGTGGAGTAAATGCTGGTTCTAGAGCCTGAAGACAAATTGTTGATGGGGGAAAAAGATGCTGGTGATTGTTTCCAGAAGGCCTTTCCGAAGAACCAGTGGGTGAAATGTGGTCAGCCCACAGGATTTATTCCAGTTCCTCAGAAGGAAACTCACCATGGGCGGCTCCGTGGGGCTAGAGAAACAGCCCTGGTTCCGTCCCCACATCTGGTCAGTGAGCTCTGGGTAGCAGAGGTCAGCGCAGAGGGCCACTGATGTGGCCATGTCTACCACATAGACAGGTGGCCAATGGCGGGAAGAGACAAGCAGATCCACGTGGTCCCGGGCACTCTCGCCCCGCACGAGGTACTTGGAGCCACAGACCACCTGAGGCGGGGGAGGCGGGACACAGCACAGGGGTGAGAAGCCAAGCTGCAGGCAGTGCGGAGGCCTCACCCGCTTCTTCCCAGGAGGATGACAATCTGATTTCATGACTGAAGTGAAGGTCCTCCTGCCAGAGCCCGTGACATTCCACTACCCTCCTACTTCTGTCCCTAAATGAAGTCACCAGCTCATCCCAGCTCTCCTAAGAAGAGTCGGGAGTATCTGGTCCTTGACTGAGGGTGAAAGGCCCCCCTGGGCATCTGTTCCAAATCACCCTTCATGTGGCCCTCCCAAGCACCATCCAGTCCTGGGGCTCCCACTCCTCGGTGCCCAGCACTAGCAGCTAAGATGTGGTTAAAATTAGAGGTTCCTGGGCCTCATGCCAAATGCAAAGAATAAGCCTCTGGGTGAGATCTAAGGATCAGTATTTTGAGCAGCTTCCACCAGACCTTGATGTGCCACCCAGATGGGAACCCCTGAGTAGGCCAGTAAGCACCTCCACTGACAGGGCCCCAGAGCGCCAGTCACTGCTGGGCAGCTCTGCACACAATGCCTCTGCCTCCCTACCTTCCCCCACCAGTCCTGACTATCACCTCCAAGAACAGCCTCCCCTACCTCAGCCCTGAGATCTACAGCTCTCCCGCCCCTGTGCTGTCAAGTGCTTCTCACTGATGGTTCCCCATTCACATGCACACAACCCTGTAAGCAGGCTCTCACCTCCAGGATCAGGCGGCAAGCATCGCCCTCAGACAGAGCTTTTGTCAAAGGAGCTGAGAACCCATTCTCTTTCGACACCTCATTGCCCTGCTCGAGCACTAACCTCAGTGAACTGGCGGCTCTGCTAACCCTTCTCTTCCCCATCTGGCACTGGTTCAGGGGGTTTCCTACACCAGTATGTGCCTGGCTCTACTCTATCACACGGCACACAAACTTCCCAGAGCTACCTGGTGCTTATCCTGTCCACTCTCTCCACACACCATGTCCTAAAACCAAAATGAGACCATGTCCACCCCATTTCCCATTCAAAACTGTCCAATGGGTCCCTCATCACTCTAGCAGGAATCCAAACTGTTACTATGGCCTACAAAGCTCCATTCAATGTGGCCTCTGGTGATCCTTCTCCCCTCCCTCCTCTTGGCTCCTAGGCTTCCCTTCTCAACACTGCATGGTCACCTTCCCTCTGTTGGCATATTCCTTCCCTAGCTCATCACTGGGACTCTCAGCCTTCTCTGGCAGCCCCATGGAAAGCAGGTCCCTCTCTGTTACTTTCTACCTCAGGCCTTGTCTAGTTCCTTCAGAGCTACTGCCACAGCCATGGTGACTTTAGATCCCCACCAAGATGAGGTCCACCAGGGAGGAATGACAGCTTCACTGCTCACCTTTGTAGCCTCAACAGCTAGGGAGGGGCCAACACCTGGTAAGGTACTTAGTAAGTACTCACTGATGCTGACTCAGGCTCCCTCCCTAGCTCAAAGGGTTGCACCTAACCCACAGAGAGCCACTCCACAGCTGCCCAGTGATGGAGTGCCAGCTCCCGCAGAATGACCTGGGTCTGTCAGATCCTCTGTAGGCGATCTGACCCGAAGAAACTTACTCCTGCTCCTCCCTGTCAGCCTCTTACCTGATGGGGGCACATCTTATAGATTTTACCCCCTGTGAGATGAGGTGGGGGCTGTCTAGCTCTGGCTCCATTCTGTACAGATTTATAGAGAGCCAACAAGGAGAAGCAGAGCTGGTCCTGGAGCAGAAGGACGAGATTAAAGAACAGCAGTAAATGCTAAGAACCAGGCCTGGCGCGTAGCACTGACTGTTCCCTTCAGTTCCCAAAAGACTAATCTGTGAAGGCCAGAGTGGGCCTTGAAGTCTCACTATCCTCTAGGTATAGATGGGGACCTGAGGCTCTGAAAGGACCAGGTCACTGAGTCAACCAAAATGGTCAGCTGCCAGACTCTGAGGCCTGGGTTCTTCCTACTTTTTACAGGGCAGGGAATGTTTCCAAGAGAAGCTAACATTTGAGGCTGAACTTGAATGGAGCAGAAAATTTTCAACAGCACATTAGCCCGAAGGAAAGTAAATAATATATAGATAAAACTCATGTGCACATTCTCTATGGATGTAATAGTATTCATTTCCTAAGAGCTGGGATGGGTGATAACCAGATACTGTGCAAACTGCCTTCCTTAAAACAACCTCATGAAATCAGTATTTTTGTTATTTACACTTTGCAAATGAGAAAAATGAGGCTCAGAAACGTAAGGTAGCTTATTCGAGGTTGCACACAGTAATCAGGAGAGCCAGGATTCCTGACTCCAGAGTGTGGCCCCACTACCTTCAGTAGAGGAACTGACTGGAGAGAAAGGCCTCACATGCATGTCACCATCTGGCTGACTGTCCCCCAGGCCTCCTGGACTGCCAACACAGGCACCCACTTACAGGCATTTATACCCCTGCCCAGAAAAACCACCACCAGCCGACTCCCAAGTCCCAGGCCCTTCTGCTGCCCCAGCGCTCACCTTGGAGTCCTCCACCCTGAAGGGGACCCCACACCACCTCAGCAGGTGCTGTAGCTCCTCCTCACTGTAGGAGCCAATCTCCTCGAGCTTGCAGGTACCTTCCTGGAGCAGCCTCACCAAGGCACTGCCATTGCCTGCAAGACACGGTGGTGCTAATGCGAGGGCTGCTGGCCAACAGAGGTCACAGGTAATCCTCTCATGCACCAGGGTGAGAACAAGGGGCCTACAGTATGGCAAGCAGTGGAAGCAGGCTCTGCCTTGAGCACTGCCCTGGGTGCTGGAGAGGGGGACTCAAGGCAAATCTTATGACTTCTAAAGATATCTGAAGTGTCTCACAGCTTGAACAAGTTTCTGCCCTTGAACATCTAGGTGAGGTATCAGCAGAGCACCCTTGAAAAGAACCCCAAAATGAGACAGCTTTTAACCTTTCAAGGTTTTTCAGAACCAAAATCTCAGATGCTTACCACAACTGCAATAAGAGCAGCAACTCTCACTTTAAAACTGCTCTCTATATACTATGTTCCTGAACCTGCCTAACCAACAGACTATGTGGGGGCCTTAAAAAAACATTCCTGGGCTTTGAAGCAGCAAATATGAGGTGGGACCTTGGCATCTAATGTTAAGCACTGTTTGAGAATCAGTGGATTACAACATATTAAATACTTATAAAATATCCAGAATTTCTTAAATGAAATAAAACAGAAAATAAAGTACATTGCACTTGGTAAGGAAAAGTGCATGTTTATATGAGTGTCAAAGCTGGGTCATGATGCAGAACCAATTTCTGACTGAGTTGCAGTAAAAAAAAAAAACTAGAAGGCTATCACTTTAACTCTATTACCTCATTTAATCTTCACAACAACCTAGGAGGGGGTAATAGTATCATACCCCCTTTGCAAATGAAGCAACAGACGCTTAGGGCAATGAAGGGATTTGGTGGAGGTCACACAGCTACTAAATGGCACCACTGGGAATCCAACCCAAGTTTTCAGAAGCCTATGCTCTCCACAACCCAGGCCTGGGCCTTGCAATCTACATCCAGAGTATCTGCAAAATCATCGGAAAGATCTGCTTAAAAGGCAGGCACCTTGACCCCGACTATGCCTGTTAATGAAAATCTTTGGGGTTGGAGCCTTATTATCAGCATTTTTCAGAGGATTCCCACTGTTCAGTGTAGTACATCCCAGAGGGCTGATGGTGAGCTCTGTTGGTCAGTCCTATACAATATGGCTGGCAGCTATTCAAAACTATGTACCACGACTTTAATCTCTAGGGAATTATGTCCCAGTTGTCATTATCTTTCCAGAAGGAGTCCTCTAGGTAGGCCTAGCCCACTCTGCCATTTGTGCTGTCTTGCCATGGACAATGTTGCAGACTCTTCACAGGGCCTTCCCTGACCCCATTCAGCCACCAGGAGGCCTTACCAGGTACTGGCTGCACATCCGGGTTTTTGTCTTTCTCAGTGTTGACGACCACAGCTCCTCTCATGAGTGGTGGGAAGAAGGGGGCAATAACAGAGGCATCAAACTTGGTGATAGGGATGCTAGCAGGGAAGGCCACCTGCTCAATCACTTCTGTCTCCATTGTGGCCCAAAAGTCCTCCACGTTTACCTCAGTAGGGCCCAAGAACTCAGGCCAGGTGAACTAAAAGGTCAGCATAAAAAAGGTCAAATCATAGGAGCTACAGAATATTCACAGCACAATATACTTGATACATTTGGGGCAACAAAAGCTGGGGGAGGGAGAGGGCGGGAGTGAAGTTTGATAGCCATGAGCTACCAGATCACCCCCAAATCTGAAATCCTAGCACCTGATTGACTTCTGGCCACATTCCTTTCTCCCCCACCATAGCACTCTCCAAGACCTGAAGAATCTCTTAATCCCCTTCTGCAACTCTATCTGTACTCATGTCATTTTCCCCACCTTTCAAGAAAGGGAGCTACCATTTCATACCTATTATTGCCAGATGCTACCTAATTAACTGCTACTCCACAAGCCTGGGGGTTTCTGAGTTGAGACTACTGGATTAAGGTACAGAATAAGAATTTGAACAAAGCATATGGAACCACAAAAGACCCCAAATAGCCAAAGCAATCCTGAGAAGGAAGAATAAGGCTGGGGGGATTACACTCCCCAACTTCAAGCTCTACTACAAAGACACAGTAAACAAGACAATTTGGTTCTGGCACAAGAACAGAACAAAAGACCAATGGAACAGACTACAGAGCCCAGATATAACCCAACCGTATATGGTCAATTAATATATGATAAAGGAGCCATGGACATACAATGGGGAAATGACAGCCTCTTCAACAGCTGGTGTTGGCAAAACTGGACAGCTACATGCAAGAGAATGAAATTGGATTATTGTTTAACCCCATACACAAAAGTAAACTCGAAATGGATCAAGGACCTGAATGTAAGTCATGAAACCATAAAACTCTTAGAAAACAACACAGGCAAAAATCTCCTGAATATAAACATGAGCAACTTCTTCCTGAATGCATCTCCTTGAGCAAGGGAAACAAAAGCAAAAATGAACACATGGCACTACACACAAAGATTCTGTACAGCAAAGGACACCATCAAAAGAACAAAAAGGCATCCTACAGTATGGGAGAATATATTTGTAAATGACATATCCAACAAGGGGTTAACATCCAAAATATATAAAGAACTCACACGCCTCAACACCCAAAAAGCAAATAACCCGATTAAAAAATTGGCAGAGGATGTGAACAGACAATTCTACAAAGAAGAAGTTCAGATGGCCAACAGGCACATGAAGAGATGCTCCACATCACTAATTGTCAGGGAAATGCAAATAAAAACCACAATGAGATATCACCTCACACCAGCTAGGATGGCCAGTATCGAAAAGACTAAGAACAACAAATGCTGGTGAAGATGCAGAGAAAGGGGAACCCTCCTACACTTCTGGTGGGAATGTAAGCTAGTTTCAACCATTGTGGAAAGCAATATGGAGGTTCCTCAAAAAACTCAAAATAGAAATACCATTTGACTCAGGAATTCCACTCCTAGGAATTTATCCAAAGAATACAAGTTCTCAGACTCAAAAAGACATATGCACCCCTATGTTTATCATGGCACCATTTACAATAGCCAAGATATGGAAGCAACCTAAGTGTCCATCAATAGAAGAATGGATAAAGAAGATGTGGTACATATACACAATGGAATACTATTCAGCCATAAGAAACAAACAAATCCTACCATTTGCAACAACATGGATGGAATTGGAAGATATGCTCAGTGGAATAAGCCAGGCAGAGAAAGATAAATGCCAAATGATTTCCCTCATTTGTGGAGTATAACAATGCAGCAAAACTGAAGGAACAAAACAGCAGCAGACTCACAGACTCCAAGAAGGGACTAGTGGTTACCAAAGGGAAGGGGTGTGGGAGGGCGGGTAGGAAGGGAGGGAGGGGGAAGGATTCAGGGGTATTATGTTTAGTACACATGGTGTGGGGGTCACGGGGAAGAGTATAGCACAGAGAAGGCAAATAGTGACTCTGTGGCATCTTACTACACTGAAGGACAGTGACTGCAGGGGTATGGGGGGGGACTTGATAATATGGGTGAATATAGTAACCACACTGTTTTCTCATGTGAAACCTTCATAAGCGTATATCAGTAATACCTTAATAAAAAAAAAGAATGTGAACAAAGGTCTAGTTCCAAAGCATAAGCCCTTATCACTATTTCCAGCTAGCAGGAATCATCGGAATAAAATTCGGTGACATCCCACCACCTCCAAGGCCCTGTGATCGATCACCTCCCCAGAAGGTCCTCCCACGCAGACCTTGCCAGCACACAGCTGCCTCCTCTACCTCATGCAGGTTACTTATCTACTGTAGGCATCTAGCACTTGCGCTATTATTCAGCTCTTCTTGTATGCCCTCTCAAATGGGCCTCAAAGTGTGACCCTGATCCTATTATCTAGATGATAATCATTTGCATTACTTAGCAATGGTGATACCTGGGCCACACCTCAATCTGTATGGAATAAATCCCTAAATTTGCATTTTGAAAAGATCTCCTAGGTGAGTTGTTCTAAGTGTGGTTCCCTGACCAGCAGCATGAGCATCACCTGTGGTCTTGTTAGAAATGCCGATTCTCAGCTCCCACTCTAGACCTACTACATCAGAAACCCCATGGGTGGGGCCTAGTAAGCCCCCCAACACTAGAGAGCTGAGAACCACTGCCAATATAATTCTTACACCCACAAAGGATGAGAACCATTGCTCTACACAAAGACATCTCCCCCAACTTATTCCCCTTTGTTCCCTAGTCACAGGACGCTAGTGCATGCTGTGAATAAATGGCTTCTCCCACCATAATTTCAAAGGGTACTGAGCTCACCCTCTTGAGATGCAAAGAACAAGGGGACAGAAAATGCCAACAATGTGCTGTGTGCACAAACTGACATGGCTGTTGTCATCAGTCCAGAGGGCCCTCTACACAGTCCTTGAGGGGAGGAGCCAACCAGTCTCTTCACAGACAACTGCACACGTAAATTTTGTTTCATAACCTCCTGTTTTATTTCATGGACTAGAATACCCTCTACCCCCTTTACACCCCATCGCTCTGCATACACATAAGGGAGGAAGTCAAGTAAGGCCAGAGGTGGGAGGTAGCATACATACTGACAGTGCAGGGACTACTATTCCATCCCATGAGGAAAGAGCCTTGACTGGGACAAGGCAGGTAACTAGGCCAGATTAGGAGACATGAGCTTTGCAGGGTAGGCTTCTGCTTATTCTGGAAACCAAAAAGTCTCTGTAGTCAGATATGTTTTTTTAAAAAAAACAACAGAGCCTGGCATCCCAGGAGGCACTGGTGAGCACAGCAGCGCTTAGGAGCTCAGACTCGAGTCAACCAGTCAAACGGAGGTGAGGTCCCAGCTCACTCTTTCCTGGCTAGATGAATTTGGACAAGTCCCCCTGTGCTTTAGTCCCTTCACCTACAAAATCTCACAGGACTGGGGTGAGAAGTACGTTATATGGTAAAGCACAGAGTAAGAGCTTGGCATATGTAATAAAATGCTCAATAAACTGTAGCTGCCTTAATTAATATTACCATTGAGCAAGCAGATTTGAATGAGTCGGGCAATAGCCTCCTGGTGAGGTAACACACAAAAGTAGTAATTTTTTTACAGTTCATTTTATCTACAAGGAACACTCAGAAAGCATTATGCTTGTTTTCATGTACCACCATCCTTCAAATAGAAGTATCTGATAAATATATGCCCTTTTTTTTTGAATGCAAAGAAAAAAAGGAATATGCACTTATTCCCTAAAATGCTCTGCTGGCCATGCCGAAATACACCACAGCTTTTCCCCAGAGGTCCCGCACCAGTCCTGGTGGTGAACAACTAGTCACTTCATTTTCCAGTCTTCTCAGTTACTGTGGTACAGTGCACAGATGGGAAGTTCACCCTCCATAGCAACTGCCGGCATAATCACAGGGCACCCACTGGGCATGCGGGCCAGACCCCACAGCATGACCATGGCAGTTAATCAATCTATGGCATTTTTGTAAAAACCCTACACCAACCAGTTTAAGAAAGATTCCCTGTTAGTCTCAGCTGGATAAGGGTTTTATCATAAATGGGTACTGAATAATAATGAAATCTATTTTTATATCTAATGAAAGAATCACATGGGTTTTCTTCTTCAAATATTAAGTAGTGAATTACACTAGTGTATTTTCTAATGTTGAGACAATTTTGCTTTCCGGGGATAAACTTAGTTATGATGCATTACTTTATTCATTGTAGATTTGATTTGCAATTATGTTGTTCAAGACTTTGGCATCTATAGTCATGAGGACAATTGGCCCCAATTTTTTCTCTTATTAAATGACTGGTTTTGTTTTCAACTGGGGAAATATACCCACTTTTACTACTCTTCTATGACTGGCATCATGTATTTCTTGGATGTTTGTTAGAATTTAAAGTATAATGCCACCTGAATTTGGTGTCATCTTTGTATGAACAGTTTTTTAGTTAAGAACCTAAGTAAGTGAGATCAGGTCACTCTTTTCTTCAAAACCCTTCAGTGACTCTCCCACTTCACTCGATTTAAGTCCTTCCAATGGCTCACATGACCTCATGGGGAGCTGGGCTTCCTGTAGCCTCTTGAACCTCACATATCCTACCACTGTCTCCACTGCTCACACACTCCAGCCACACTGGCCTCCCTCCTCTTCCTCAGCCAAGCCAGCAAGCTCACCTCAGACCCTGTTCTTGCTGCTCCCTCTGCCTTGCATCCCCCAAGAGCTACATGGGCTTCAGACTTCTATTCATACCACTGTATAAGAGAGGCCTTCCCATACTACCCTCTATAAAACAGGAATTCCCCTCTCCACCACACTGTTCTCTTCTCCTTATCCTGCTTTACTGTCCTACATATATTCACATAGTACATATTAATATTGTATTAATATATAGAATTGTTAATAATTTTTATTTCCTGTTTCCCTAAACCAGAATGTGAGCAAAATGAGCCCAGACGCTTTGTGGGTTTTTTTTACTGCTATTTCCCAAGTGTCTAACAAGTGCCCCGAGTTCATGTTTAATGAGTACGTTGAGTAACAAATGCCCTTATTTCCACGAGGCCTTCCTTAGATGAAAACCGGGGCAAAAGCCACTTGCCTTATGCAGGACAGCACTGGAGCCACCTGTTCCTGGAGACATCATGTGTAGGAATGTGGCTGCCAAAATGTAAGAGCAGTTCTAAAGGTCACCCGTGGTAGCTGAGAGGCACTTACCTCCACACTCTTCAGGGCCAGCACATTTTCTTCACTCCTCTGGGCCATTTCCACTTTGGGGGCCACACCACAGATGCCACAGATCATGTCATTGTAGTCTCGGACAGTCAGGCACTCGAAAGCCCAATACCCATTGCACAGCAGCTCCTGCAGCTGGTTCAGCTCCTCCAAGGTCAGAGACTTCTCTGGAAGGAGAGCAAGAACTCTGAGAAGGCCACAGGAAAACACTGAGGCCACTGGAGATGAGCCAATGACCAGCAAGAATGGCAATTCTGTAGGACTGCTTCTCCCACAACAACACCCAAGAGTACTCACCACCCCAAAAGTCAAGTACCCTGACCTTCAGGTGCTCCAGTAGCAACCTAAAGAGCAACTACAATCAGAGTTAAAGCTGCCTTCTACTAAGCACCCATTAGGCACGAGACAATGTGCCAAGAGCTTTGACAATATTTCCTCATTTAATTCTCACATCTTTACAAACCAGAAGCTATTATCCTCATTTTATAACAGGAGAAACCTGAGGCACAGAGAATAACCCGCTCAAAATCACACTGCCACTAGGTGGCAGAGCCAAGACTCAAACACAGTCCCATCTGACCCTAGAACTGCTCTATCTTCTTTATATGAGCTCATAGCAAGACAGGTGCATGGGGACTACAGCCTGTAACAGGATGTGAAAAGCACAAACAGAAAGAAGTAAGGAAAGCAAGGGGAAAAATAATTTCTAATAGTAAAGAAGGGTGGTCCCCACCCTCAGGTCTCAGCATGAGCCTTGGGACTGGTTGCAGACCTCCAGAAGCTGTGTATTCAGAGTGTGTCTGATTAACATACAGTGAAGCCAAGTCTACCTATGAACAAAGGATGACGTTCAAGAAGTCAGTTTAATTTTGTGCTGAGGGTCCCTGGATGCATAGTAAGACTCATACTTTCTAATGTTAGTTTGGCATTTGTAAAATTCAAAAGAAAGAGTGTGTTAGGAAGTCAAGAACGTCTCCTTTTCAAAATATCAGACTGTCCTACAAGATGATCCTTTCAACAAATGACCATCACTGAAAATTCCCAGGATCTTTGGATTAACCCTGGGAAAGGGAGGGAACCAACCTTTACCTGTTTGCTCCTGCACTGACTTCAGAACAGTGCTTATGGATATTCTGGGGTCCTCGCCTAGCTTGATCTGGTTTCTGATTGCAAAAAGCAGATCAAGGCTCACGAGCAGCTGGTTCCCCACATTGAAGAGACCTGCAGGTTAAAGAGAGGCGACAGGGAAATTGATTGTGACAGCATCCACAACGGCAAAAAACTGGAAACAAAGAGAAACAGTTAAATAAATTATGGCGCATTCATGAAACAGGAAACTATTCATCATTAAAAATAATAAGGTAGACCTAAATGTTCTGCTTGCCCATAATATACTGTTAAATGAAATATGAAGTATGTGTAGAAAATTTTTAATGAAAAAAAGAAACATCTCCCTATGCCCCACACACCTCTGTCCTCACAACAACAGGTCACTCTACCTCTCACTGCTGCACAATGGCCCAGACCAGAAGCATCCTTTAGCCTAGGAATGTGCAGAGATGAAACAAAGGCTAGAAAATCATCCTTACACCACATCCTGAGGTGAAAGACTTGCAGGAATTTAAGTGCAGTCAACTTAGGACAAATAAAAGAGGGTGACTGTATATTTGCACAAAATATAATACACAAATCTGTACAAAAGCAAATTCTGGAATATGTGTTCTCATTAATGAAGGGTACAGAGGAGTGGGGAAGGCCTTTTAAAGCATCATACTAAAGGCTGAAACCATAAAGGGGGAGATCAAAGCCCCAATTACATAAAAAATTTTTCTACGAAGTAAAAAAAAAACTTTGTGCCCAAAAAAAGAAATCACAAATTTAAAGATAATGATAAACTAGGGAATAACTGTCAACAAAATACCCCAAAAATGGAAATGTCCATAGAAGAAATTCACAAAGGGGAAAAAAAAAATATATATATATATATATACAACGTTCTTAGTAATCAAAGAAATACAACAAATTAGGAAATAATATGCCAGTTTTTATTACCAAATTGACAAACTTTAAACAGTAACACTAATCTACAAAAAGTTCCTAAAGCTAGTGAGTTTAGTAAGGTCACTATATAAAAAGTCAATTGACAAATCCAATCATATTTCTGTACTAGCACTGAAGAATTAGAAATTCAACCATGCCACTTAGCACTGAACAAAATAAAATTCTAAGTATAAATCTAACAAAATATGTGCAGAACCTATAAAAGCTGAAAATTAAAAAAAAAGATGAAATAAAAGAAAACCTAATAAAATGGAAAGAGAGAAATTTGAATAAGACTCAATTTTTTTTGACTCAGTATTTTTAAGTATGTCAAACTTCCCCAAATTGATCTATAGATTCAATATAATCCTACTTAAAATTCTAGCAGGATTCTATAGATACTGACAAGCTGACTGTAAAGTTTATATGGAAATGCACAGGAACAAAAATAGCCAAAACAATTCAGGAGGAACAAGGCTGGAGGACTCATACTACTTGACTATAAGACTTACTATAAAGCTGTAGTAATCAAGACAACTGTGGATTTGGCACAAGTACAGACAAAATGAACTAATGAAACAGGAAAGAGTGCAGAATTAGCCCTGCACAAACATGACCAACTGATTTTCAACAAAGAAGCTACGGCAATACAATGGAAAAAAATACTGCTTTCCACCAAATGGTGGTTCAACAACTGGATGCCCATATCTAGAAAAAAAACAAAAAAAAAAACAAACAATCTGGGCCTCACAGGTTATACAAAAATTAACTCAAAATGGGCCACAGACCTAAAGATAAACCATAAAATTAAAAAAGGTTTGGAAGAAAACAGGAAAAATATTTAAGATCTTCGCCTATGTAGATATAACATGAAAGCATAATCCCTGAAAAAAAGAAAAAAATTGAGGTATTGGTCTTTACCATAATTATGAACTTTTGCTCTCTTAAAGATTCTATTGGGCGAGTTCCGGGAAGATGGCGGCATGAGCAGGGCGGCGGAAATCTCCTCCCCAAACCATATATATTTATGAAAATACAACAAATACAACTATTCCTAAAAGAGAGACCAGTAGATACAGGACAGCACAGAGCCTGCATCTACATTGAGAGGACTCAGCACTCCGTGAGGCGGGTAATATACGGAGCCGTGACCTGGCAGGACCTGAGCACTCCCCCAAACCAGCACACCAGCGGGAGGAGAGGATTCAGAGCCAGGAGGCAGTGGAAGTACAGGCCTGCAAAATAACCAGCCCTGATCTGCGCCGGGAGCGCTGACACACATCGTGCGGTATATCGGAGATTGGAGACACAGATGGTGCAGGATCTGAGCCTGGGAGCGCACTGGGTCCTCGCAGCCGGCTCCTGGGACAAAAGAAAAGCATGCGCTTTTTTTTAGCGGTCTTAAAGAGATAGGGGTCCAATGAAGGAACAGAATCGTCCCAGCACACTAGGCCCAGCAGGCTGGGAGTCCTGGAGAACTTTGGACCCCTTGGAAGGTGACTGGGAAAAAGTAGCCTTACTGAAACTTCCTACAGAGATCAGCAGCCTCCCATTCGTTCCCACCCTGGCCGGAGCTAGAAAAGGCCCTGCGGAGTGGCGTGGCCACGGCTACGGAATAGTAGAACAACGGCACCACCTACAGCATCCTCACAGAATCTATTCCCTGCAGACGTATTTTTGTTTGTTTGTTTGTTTGGTTGGTGTTTTTTTTCTCTTTTCTTTTCTTTCTCTTCTTTCTTTCTTTTTTTTTTAAAGCCTTAAAGAGCCCAGCTGACATACATGACACCTACCAGTGACCACATCTACCACCATGAAAAGACAGAGGAATATATAGTACAAACAAAGCTTATCCAGACCCAGACACCAGAGAGGAAGTCTGAAGGGATGGACATGCACAATCTTCCTGAAAAAGAATTCAGAATAAAAGTCATAACCATACTGATGGATCTACAGAGAAATATGCAAGAGCTGAGGGAAGAAGTGAGTGAAGTGAGGAAAGACAATGTAGAAATGAGACAAGCGATCGACGGGCTTAGCAGCAGACTGGATGAGATGCAAGAGACTGTTGAAGGAATAGAAATCAGAGAACAGGAATACAGAGAAGCTGTGGCAGAGAGAAAGAAAACCATCTCTAGGAATGAAAAAATATTAAGACAACTGTGTGACCAATCCAAACGGACCAATATTTGCATTATACAAGTACCAGAGGGAGAAGAGAGAGTAAAAGGGATAGAAAGTGTCTTTGAAGAAATAATTGCTGAAAACTTCCCCATGCAGGGGAAGGAAATACTCTTGCGGTCCACGGACAACCACAGATGTCCCAATACAAGGGACCCAAGGAAGACAACACCAAGACACATAATAATTAAGATGGCAAAGATCAAAGATAAGAACAGAGTATTAAAGGCAGACAGACAGAGAAAAAAGATAACCTACAAAGGAAAACTCATCAGACTATCATCAGAATTCTCAACAGAAACCTTACAGTCCAGAAGAGAATGGCATGATATATTTAACGTTATGAAACAGAAGGGCCTCGAACCAAGAATACTGTATCCAGCACGATTGTTATTTAAATATGACGGAGGGATTAAACAATTTCCAGACAAGCGAAAGCTGAGAGAGTTTGCCTCCCATAAACCAGCTCTACAGGATATATTAAAGGGACTGCTCTAGAGGGAAGCACTTCTAAGGCTAAAAAGATGTCACCAGAGAAAATAAAATCATAGCAAAGAAAGCAGACCATCCAAATACTAACTAAAGGCAAAGAATAAAACACCTAGTATATAAAGAATGGAGGAGGAAGAATAAGAAAGGAAAGAAATAAAGAAACATCAGACGGTGTTTACAATAACTTAACAAGAAAGTTAAGTTAGATTGTTACATAGTACAGAAGCTACCCTTGAACCTTTGGTAACCACGAATCTAAAGCCAGCAATGGCAATAAGTACATATCTATCGATAATCACCCTAAATGTAAATGGACTGAATGCACCAATCAAAAGACACAGAGCAATAGAATGGATAAAAAAGCAAGACCCATCTATATGCTGCTTACAAGAGACTCACTTCGAACCCAAAGATATACACAGACTAAAAGTGAAGGGATAGAAAAAGATATTTCATGCAAACAACAAGGAGAAAAAAGCAGGTGTTGCAGTACTTGTACCAGACAAAATAGACTTCAAAACGAAGAAAGTAGCAAGAGATAAAGGACATTACATAATGATAAAGGGGTCAGTCCAACAAGAAGGTATAACCATTATAAATATAAATGCACCCAACAAAGGATCACTGGCATATGTGAAACAAATACTAACAGAATTAAAGGAGGAAACAGAAAGCAATGCATTCATTTTAGGAGACTTCAACACACCACTCACTCCAAAGGACAGATCAACCTGACAGAAAATAAGTAAAGACACAGAGGCACTGAACAACACACTAGAACAGATGGACCTAACAGACATCTACAGAACTCTGCACCTAAAAGCAGCAGGATACACATCCTTCTCAAGTGCACATGGAACATTTTCCAGAATAGACCACATACTAGGCCACAAAAAGAACCTCAGTAAAGTCAAAAATATTGAAATCCTACCAACCAACTTCTCAGTTCACAAAGGTATAAAACTAGAAATAAATTTTAGAAAGAAATCAAAAAGGCTCACAAATACATGGAGACTTAACAACATTCTCCTAATTAATCAATGAGTTAACAACCAAATCAAAACAGAAATCAAAGAATATACGGAGACTAATGACAACAACAACACAAAGCCACAACTTCTGTGGGACGCAGCAAAGGCAGTTCTAAGAGGAAAGTATATTGCAATCCAGGCCCATTTAAAGAAGGAAGAACATTCCCAAATGAATAGTCTAAAGACACAATTACTGAAATTGGAAAAAGAAGAACAAATGAGACCCAAAGTCACCAGAAGGAGCGACATAATAAAGATCAGAGAAGGAATAAATAAAATTGAGAAGAATAAAACAATAGAAAAAATCAATGAAACCAAGAGCTGGTTCTTTGAAAAAATAAACAAAATAGATAAACCCCTAGCCAGACTCATTAAGAGAAAAAGAGAATCTACACACATAAACACAATCAGAAATGAGAAAGGAAAAATCATGACGGACTCCACAGAAATACAAAGAATTATAAGAGAATATTATGAGAATCTATATGCTAACAAGCTAGAAAACATAAAAGAAATGGACAACTTCTTAGAAAAATACAACCTCCCAAGACTGACCAAGCAAGAAACGGAAAAACTAAACAGACCAATCACCAGCAACGAAATTGAATCGGTAATCAAAAAACTACCCAAGAACAAAACCCCCGGGCCTGATGGATTCACCTCTGAATTCTACCAGACATATAGAGAAGAAATAACACCGATTCTCCTTAAAGTTTTCCAAAAAATAGAAGAGGAGGGAATACTTCCAAACTCATTCTATGAAGCTAGCATCACTCTAATACCAAAACCTGGCAAAGACCTCACCAAAAAAGAAAACTACAGACCAATATCCCTGATGAACATAGATGCAAAAATACTCAACAAAATATTAGCAAAACGAATTCAAAAATACATCAAGAGGATCATACACCATGATCAAGTGGGATTCATCCTTGGGATGAATAAACAAACAAAATAGATAAACCCCTTGCCAGACTCATTAAGAGAAAAAGGATGGTACAACATTCGAAAATCCATCAACAGCATTCCTCACATCAACAAAAAAAAAGAACAAAAACCACATGATCATGTCCATAGATGTTGAAAAAGCATTTGACAAAATACAGCATCCATTCATGATTAAAACTCTCAATAAAATGAGTATAGAGGGCAAGTACCTCAACATCATAAAGGCTATATATGACAAACCCACAGCTAACATCATACTTTACAGCAAGAAGCTGAAAGCTTTTCATCTAGGATCAGGAACAAGACAGGATGCCCACTCTCTCCAGTTATTCAACATAGTACTGGAGGTCCTAGCCATGGCAATCAGAGAAAACAAAGAAATACAAGGCATCCAGATTGATAAGGAAGAAGTCACAAACTGTCACTATTTGCAGATGACATGATATTGTACATAAAAAACCCTAAAGACTCCACTCCAAAACTACTAGAATACCTGAATTCAGCAAACTTGCAGGATAAAAAATTAACACACAGAAATCTGTTGCTTTCCTATGCACTAATGATGAACTAACAGAAAGAGAAATCAGAAAAACAATTCCATTCACAATTGCATCAAAAAGAATAAAATACCTAGGAATAAACCTAATGAAGGAAGTGAAAGACCTGTACTCTGAAAACTACAAGACACTCCTAAGAGAAATTAAAGAGGACACTAACAAATGGAAATGCATCCCATGCTCTTGGCTAGGAAGAATAAATATTGTCAAAATGGCTATACTACCTAAAGCAATCTACAGATTCAATGCAATCCCTATCAAACTACCAACAGCTTTCTTCAATGAACTGGAACAAATAACTCTAAAATTCATATGGAACCACAAAAGACCCCGAATAGCCAAAGCAATCCTGAGAAGGGGGAATAAAACGGGGGGAATTACGCTCCCTGACTTCAAGCTCTACTACAAAGCCACAGTCATCAAGACAATTTGGTATTGGCACAAAAATAGACCCACAGACCAGTGGAACAGAATAGAAAATCCAAACATTAACCCAAACATATACAGTCAATTCATATTTGATAAAGGAGCCTTGGATATACAATGGGGAGATGACAGCCTCTTCAGCAGCTGGTGTTGGAACAACTGGACAGCTACATGTAAGAAAATGAAACTGGACTACTGTCTAACCCCATAAACTCAAGGTGGATCAAGGACCTGAATGTAAGTCATGAAACCATAAAACTCTTAGAAAAAAACATAGGCAAAAATCTCTTGGACATAAACATGAGCGACTTCTTCATGAACATATCTCCCCGGGCAAAGGAAACAAAAGCAAAAATGAACAAGTGGGACTATATCAAGCTGTAAAGCTTCTGTACAGCAAAGGACACCATCAGTAGAACAAAAAGACATCCTATAGTATGGGAGAATATATTCATAAATGACGTAATCGATAAGGGGTTGACATCCATAATATAAAAAGAACTCACGCACCTCAACAAACAAAAAGCAAATAATCCACTTAAGAAATGGGCAGAGGACATGAATAGACACTTCTCCAAAGAAGAAATTCAGATGGCCAACAGGCACATGAAAAGATGCTCCACATCGCTAATCATCAGAGAAATGCATATTAAAACCACAATGAGATACTACCTCACACCAGTGAGTATAGCCAACATTCAAAACACAAACAACAACAAATGTTGGTGAGAATGTGGAGAAAAGGGAACCCTCCTACACTGCTGGTGGGAATGCAAAGCAGTATGGAGGTTCCTCAAAAAACTCTAAATAGAAATACCATTTGACCCAGGAATTCCACTCCTAGGAATTTTCCCTAAGAATGCAGAAGCCCAGTTTGAAAAAGACAGATGCACCCCTATGTTTATCGCAGCACTATTTACAATAGCCAAGTAATGGAAGCAACCTAAGTGTCCATCAGTAGATGAATGGATAAAGAAGATGTGGTACATATACACAATGGAATATTATTCAGCCATAAGAAGAAAACAAATCCTACCATTTGCAACAACATGGATGGAGCTAGAGGGTATTATGCTCAGTGAAATAAGCCAAGCCGAAAAAGACAAGTACCAAATGATTTCACTCATATATGGAGTATAAGAACTAAGAAAAAAACTGAAATAACAAAACAGCAGCAGACTCACAGAACCCAGGAACGGACTAATAGTTACCAAAGGGAAAGGGACTGGGGAGGATGGGTGGGAAGGGAGGGACAAGGGGGAAAAAGGGGCATTACGATTAGCAGATGTAATGTTGGAGGGGGCACGGGGACGGCTGTACAACTCAGAGAAGACACGTAGTGACTCTAGCATCTCACTATGCTGATGGACACTGACTGTATTGGGGTTGGTGGGGGGGGGACCTGATGAAGGGGGTAGTTTAATCACCATAATATTGCACATGTAATTACAGATTAATGATACCAAAATAAACTTTAAAAAAAAAAAGAAAGAAAGAAATGGGCAGAGGACATGAATAGACACTCTCCAAAGAAGAAATTCAGATGGCCAACAGGCACATGAAAAGATGCTCCACATCGCTAATCATCAGAGAAATGCAAACTAAAACCACAATGAGATATCACCTCACACCAGTGAGGATGGCCAACATACAAAACACAAATAACAACAAATGTTGGTGAGGATGTGGAGAAAAGGGAACCCTCCTACACTGCTGGGTGGAATGTAAGCTAGTTCAACCATTGTGGAAAGCAGTATGGAGGTTCCTCAAAAAACTCTAAATAGAAATACCATTTGATCCAGGAATCCCACTCCTAGGAATTAACCTAAGAATGCAGCAGCCCAGTTTGAAAAAGACATATGCACCCCTATGTTTATCACAGCACTATATACAATAGCCGAGAAATGGAAGCAATCTAAGTGTCCATCAGTAGATAAATGGATAAAGAAGATGTGGTACATATACACAATGGAATATTATTCAGCCATAAGAAGAAAACAAATCCTACCATTTGCAAAAACATGGATGGAGCTAGAGGGTATTATGCTCAGTGAAATAAGCCAAGCCAAAAAAGACAAGTATCAAATGATTTCACTCATATGTGGAGTATAAGAACAAAGAAAAAATACTGAAGGAACAAAACAGCAGCAGACTCACAGAACCCATAAATGGACTAATAGTTACCAAAGGGAAAGGGACTGGGGAAGATGGGTGGGAAGGGAGGGATAAGAGGGAAAATGGGGCATTATGATTGCAGATGTAATGTTGGGGGGGTATGGGGAGGGCTGTACAACTCAGAGAATACAAGTAGTGACTCTATAGCATCTCATGCCGATGGACAGTGACTGTAATGGGGTTGGTGGGGGGGACTTGATGAAGGGGGTAGTTTAATAATCATAATATTGCACATGGAATTGTAGATTAATGATCCAAAATAAATTATTAAAAAAAAAGAATACTTAGGAGAAGCTAATAAAAGAATAAGTGATTAAAAAAAAAACATATGGGATGTGAACAATTTCCAGGGATGTGTTGTTTTAATTTGTCTGATTTTTCGCATACTATTCAAGATCAAATAGACAACATTCACCATGTTATTGATAAGTTCTCACAAATGCCTGGACTGTTAAATTGGTTTTCTTTGTTTCATTGGATATGGCCTATAATTGTAGGTCTAATACTGTTATGCATTTGTATTCCTGTTCTCCTAGTGTATGTGCGGAAGGAAGTTGTTGGTCTTTTAAAGCCAATACAAGCATATGCTACTCTTCAAGAATTAACTTCAAGAAATAAGTGATTCCTTTTAAATAACTTTGTGAAATCATATGCTGATTACCCACCTGCATTTGCTGCAAGAAAATAACCATGTATATTGTGATTTTATCCAGAATTATAGCTGCTGGCTGTCCTCTCTTTCGTATTTTATCTCCCTGTTTGGTCCCAGGAGATGGCTGGTTAGCCAGAGACGGGTAAGATTCCTCATGGGAGGAACAACCTAAGACAGGCACAGTCGCAAGGGACCTCAGGTGAGCAACGTGGGGGCCAACTGAGGTGAGGCATAGAACCTCACCCCTCCAGACGAGAGAGACATTGCCTGTGACAAGCTACGTCACAGGCCGAGCCCAGCTAATCATTATTCTGGTACCTTCCAGAAATATATGCATATGCATTTGCGTCAATTAAAACAAAAAAAGGGGGGAAATGTGGGATTCACTTATAATTTAAGTATAAAAATCATATGAATAATCATAGTTGACTTGATTGATTACAGTAACTGAATTAGTTTCTCTGATATGACTGCCTTTGCATTGTTCACCTTGTGAGAACTTGTTCACTATGTTCCTTGCATGGTTCACCTGTGGGAGCTTGTTCACTGTACTGGAACTTGTTCGTTGCATGGTGAGCAATAATGTCTTGTGTATTGAAAAGTTGTTAAGAGCAAAAACTTCAAAAGTTCACATCGCAAGAAAAAATAATTTGTAACTATGTATGTTAAAGGATGTTAACTAAACTTACTGTGATAATCATTTCACAATAAAAAATGTAAATTAAAAAAAAAACTGAAGGAACAAAACAGCAGCAGACTCACAGAACCCAAGAACGGACTAATAGTTACAAAAGGGAAAGGGACTGAGGAGGATGGGTGGGAAGGGAGGGACAAGAGGGAAAAAGGGGCATTACGACTAGCAGATGTAATGTTGGGGGGCGCAGGGAGGGCTGTACAACTCAAAGACAAGTAGTGATTCTATAGCATCTCACTACACTGAGGCACAGTGACTGTAACGGGGTTGGTGGGGGGACCTGATGAAGGGAGTAGTTTAATAACCATAATATGGTACATGTAATTGTAGATTAAGGATACCACAAAATAATAGTAATAAAATAAAATAAAATGAAATAAAAATCTGCATATGAAACTGTGAAAACCAAATAAAGTCTATACCTGTTAATATCATCGTACCAAAAAAAAAAAGAAAACAAAAAGATGAGTCACAGACCACAAGAAAATATTTGCAAAGCACTTATCTGACAAAGGATTTGTATCCAGACTACGTAAGTAACTCTTAAAGCTCAATTGTAAGGACTCAAACCACCCAATTCAATGGAACAGACACTTCACCAAATAAGATACAGTGCTGGCAAATAAGCCCATACAATGATGCTTAAAATAATTTGTCATCAAGGAAATACAAATTAAAACCACAATGAGATACCATTACACACACATATTAGAATGGCTAAAAAAAAAAAATAAAGGTCATGTATTTCTCCACTTGCTGGCATTGGAAGATGCCCATGATAAACTGGTAGATTTAAAAAAAGAGCATTCCAAAACAAAACACAGCATGATTACTACTACTAGTAAGCCTACAGCAGGAATAGTTTCTTCTTTTCACTTGTCAACATTTTCCAGTTTTTACACTATGAAAATCTAGTATTTTAAAATTAACTTTGTTTAAAGATTCCAGATAAGAGAGTCCTAACACTTAAGAGGTAAATGTAATCTTTTGGGCTTACAACATCCAGAAGGAAAAATCCCCTCTTTCTCAGAGGCCCCATCTGAGAAGGTCTAGTGCTCAAAGGACTAGAGGTTTGACCCTCAGAGGGTGTTCTCAAGCTTCTTTGGGGCCCTCTGAGGGAAGAAAGGCTCGTACCTACCTGTATAGATGTCCATGAAACTGTGCAGGGCCAGACAGTGGGGATTCAGACACATCTTCACCTGGGCAGTCACCACCTGCAGCCGGCTGGCTGTCAGCAGCCAGCACTCCTGGGGCCCAGCCAGGGAGCTAGTACCAAAAACATCCAAAAAACAGAAAGGAAATCAATTTCTTAATGCAGTTCCAGGGCTCAGTGATCCATTGCAAAATTCTCTAGACTTTACTGCAATAAGCAAATGAAGGTGCTGGAGCTTGTGTTCCAAGATTTTCTAGGTGGGTATTCACATTTTGTTGGAATCTGGTCTGTGGAATCATCCCTAAAGTTAATATAACTCTGAATTTATTATCCAATTTAACCAATCTCACTGTAGTCCCAAATCCAGGCATTATGCTGGGTAGTCCAGATGTAAACTAAATCCTAAATTTGGTGACAGTGACTTTCAGGCATTTTCAATAGAAATAATGGTGTTACTAAATGTTATTATAATTCTACTTTTGCCAATTGGAAAAATAGAGGAAACTTAAGCAAGAAATAACATCTTCAAAGGTTATAGCTTCAAAGGGCTTGAAAGAAGAGATAATATGGGATGAGTGAGATGGGGCAGGTATGGACAGGATACATCTCAAGGGGGTGCTTACTTTTGTCCCCCTTTGAATAATGAACTGCTACAGAGAAGGCACTGTGTGGACGGAGACTCATAATAATTCGACCAAGAGGTTTGCTCGATGGTGACTGTCTCCTCACTCACGTTGGACAGGATAAGTCGAGAACTGTTGAGTTCATGAATCAGGGCAAAGACCTCAGCCAGCTCTGACTCATTCTCAGGAATCTGCAGGACTTTGCGCAGCAGCTGCAGTGTGGACTGGCGCTGGATCTCCCTCTGGGCTATGCTCAGGGGCTCTGTGGCACTCAGCACATCTGAGAGTGGGGAGCTCGCCTCCTGAGAAGAAAGCAGCCAGGTCACAAAGAGCCAGCCTTGGGCTAAAACAATGAGTGGCTGCCAAGTGGCAGAGCAATGAGCCCAATGACCAAGGGTGAGTAGCCTAGGCTCCTAACTAGCTCAGCTAATAACTAACTCACCGTGGGACTCACAGCATGTGTTTTCTCTCTCTGGTGCTCAACTTCTATCAGTAAAATAAAAGAAATATACACACTGCTCGGTAACGGTTTCAAAAGTCAGCTTCCATTCACCAGGTATGGATTTTGGACGATAACAGACCTGTGTTTCAATTCTAGATAGGCCACCTAACAGCTGTATATGTGTGATCCAAGGCAATTTACTCTATCTTTCTGAGCCTCAATTCTCTTACCTATGAAATAGAAGATCAATATACTGGTAATCTCCTAGAGTTGTTGTACAGAGTAAAGAGTTTTGCGAGTAAAGCACTTTGCACACAGTACCTGAGATGCAATGACAACTTTATTAATGGTAGCTGACGTGCAAAAAAGTATCTATACTGTTTTTATTATCTATCTTTGATACTCTGTAGCTTCTGGGTACAAGGGAACTTTGTATACCAGTTAGCTTGTTTCAGGAATAAGGTTCTGAAATGCTCATTAAAAACAGATCCTTTCTCAGGTAGGTTTTCAATGGAGGTTCCTCCCTGATCCCTTATGCAAATGCAGCAGGAACCACTCCCTCCTTTGTGCTCCCAGAATACACTGCTTTACTGCATAAATTCACTGCCTCACAGTTGGTAAACCACTGTGCCCCTCCAGTGAGCGAGTATAGGGTCCCACTGCTTCCCAACACCAGTGTGGACACACAAAAGATGCCAATTCACATTTGCTGGGCATAATATATGTTGCTTTGTAGAAATTAACTGCATAACAACAAGAAGCTTTCTGTTAACTCTGCACATCTGTGACAACTCCTGTCTCATTATTTCTAACAGTTTGGTTACTTATCTTTCTTCCCCACTGGACTGTAAGCTCCTCAAGGGAAGACGCCATGTCCTATTCATCTTTCGATCTCCAAAAGTCTGACCAGGAGTAGACATTCAGCATATGCTTGCTAAAAGAATGGATGAATGAGTGGCTGCAGAACTGATTGACGCTAGAGTGAGTTGCCCTGGGAGGCTGTGTGTTCCCAGTCATGACTATGCTGAACCATGGGCTGGAAGATCGCTTGGCAGGATATATGATCCTTCACCTCTGAGCGACAGATGAAAGATGGAAAGGAATGAAGACCACTCCAGCCTTATTTACAGCCACTGAAGGCAAACTGCACAGGCAATGTATGGCCGCCAGGGGGCCCTCAGAGAGCAATACAAGCTAAGATCCCTGGGTTTCTGCTCAGTGTTTCATTTTGTGGAAAACAATAATTACATTTTATTTCTCCAACATTGAGAAAATTAGAAGGTGAAGGAATGTCTGAAGATGAGGGTCCTGTGGGTAGGCAGCTACTAGTTAGCCAAAGACAGCATATAAATAACAGTGGGATTTGAAATCATTTGGCAAGAGTCCCTAGATAAATTCCTGTCTGAGCTGGAAAATGAAGTCATCTCATTATCTTAGATCTAGAGACCAACACTCATTTCCGTACTGCAAACTGCACCAACAGCTACAACAAAATAGGAAAAAGGAATGTTCGTGGCACCTACCTACAGAGAACTCAGTTCTATCCCGTAATTACCAATCACCACATAGTATATGCAGGCTCCAGGGTTGGAAGGCAGATGCCTTCCCCCATTCCATCCAAATCCTGCCCATCTTGCAAGGTCCAGTTTAGATGTGGAGTAGCCAGGATCCATCTTGGATCCTGACCTGTTTTGTGTGCCATGCTCTTTCCCCTCAAGGCAGATCAGTGAGATTTCTCTTGTAATCCTCCATCCAAGTCATTCTGTTTAATGCATTCTGTTCTGCCTTAGGTGCTGTATCTTTCTGTTCACTCAAATATGCAGGTGGAATTTCAGAGGGCCTCTGAAAAGGCCCATTTTCCTGGTTCGAATAAGTAAAAAATGAATCCTAAGAAGGCAAGTGGAATGTGCTTAGCCATTTAAATAATTTGGTCCATCAAAGCAAGTTTGCCAAGACTGCTAAAAGTAAAGCTCTGTGATCAGCCAAAAGCTCAGCAAGAAGCCTGGGAAGCAGTGACCTAGTCTACCAAGTCTTGGGGTTGGCAATCTCTACCTAGTCACCAAAATACTACGGACAAGTCCTCCCAGGTCTCAGATTTAAGAGGATGTAATCCAGTCCTCTCTCCTTCAGAATCCTCTTTAAGGCTTGGGTTGCCATGCTCTTTGGTGAATGAACTCCTGGTCCACTGGGCCAGAAGGTGACCAGTGACCAAGCATGTGGTCAACCCCCTTACCTGAACAATGAGGACAAAGTCTAGAGGGAGGAAGGCACTTGCCCAGGTTCAGAACCTACAACCTGGTTCCAGTTCTGGTGCTCTACTATTACGTACTAAGAAGTACTTTCATTTCTACTAAAACAGATCTGCTAACAGAGCCCAACCCAAGGCTGGAGAACGTGTTTGGGGAAGGAACTCACGAGAGCCTTGGTGGTTTTCTCAGTCCGGTCTTTGGCAAGGTTAAAACCACAGCTGGGACAAATCCGCGGTTTATGCCTGTTGGTGTAGACGTAGCTACAAGAGGGATTCTTGCACTTTCCCCGGCCTCTTGAGGTAGCCAGGCCCAAATCCTAAGAGAAAGACCAGTGTTCAATTCTACAAAAGTTAAGTTATACCTGCAGCTGAGCCAAGAACCAGGATGACCAGCTATCAGTAAATCAGAAAAGAGAGTGGCAAATGCAAAACTAGATTTAAACTAACTTCCAAGGGGCCCTGAAGTCTTTTCTGCAGTTAGCCCTTCAATCTTAATACAACCTATATAGTTTTGGCAGGCCCTTCCCTATCGACGAAACACATAAGTTAAGTCTCAAGGGTCAGAATTTCAAATGCCTTCAGTGTCCAAGCAACTGGTAGAGTGAAGCAGGCCTGTTCTAACAGAGAGTACTAGAGACTGTGGAGAACTAAAGATTGTCTAAAGACAAATTGTGACTTTTGGACTATTTCAGCTCAAAGCTTTAGCATCTAGTCTCTTATGACAAGTTGTTGTCTAATCAGCCAAAGAAAGTTCTGGGCAGTTCCCACCAGATGGTAACCTTAGGGGCCTCCTGCAGCCAAAGGGAGGAGGCAGCAAAGGTATGGATGGCATAGAGAAGGTAGTAATTAGTTGTTTGGACAAGAAACCTGAGCAGGTCTTTAGGATAACAGTCATTCTCCTTTAGGAGCAGACCAAACTAATGCACTAACACACTATACTGTGCTGTTTTGTTACTATTAGAGCCCCAGCAAAGGGCCTAGCACAGTGCAGGTGCTCAATAAATATTTTTTTGAATTTATTAATGAATGACTAATGACCTGCCTGCCTTCACCAGGTAAGAATTTAAAAAAATCTAGCTTCTCTCGGTGCATCTAACTCAACTCAGCCAAAGAATCTGCCAAAAGGTATCTGGCTGGTTGGTACCTTAAGGATAAAAAAAATAAGAGAATATTAACAGCAAGAGGAGCCCTAACATGGTGTCTAAACCAATGCGGCATTTTACTGACAGTGAGAACTGAGGACCAGAGAAGAGCCCTGCCAAGGTCATGCGGCATGCTGGCGGCAGAGCCAGGGCTATGTTAAGTCTTTCAGTATCTAGTGTTTATTCCACTGCTCCATGTGCTTATCCTGCTTAAGTATGACCCCAGAGTCACACATTTGTTTATTGGGATGTTAATATGTATTATATTAAAAATAAAATGGGGTAGGGGAGGGAAATTGGTGAGAAATGCCAGGCTAAACAAAATAAATTGCTTTACTAAAAAAGCATTTCTCAACCCTTTTCAGATACTAGTATTGAATGTGACTTTTTTAGGGAGGAACAACACATTTCTCAAACTTATCTGTGGAACACACTTTTGAGCCTAAAAGGTTCAAAGACTGTTGAATGCTAAAGCTGGACTGGATTCTCATTTCCAACTACTCTCCTAGAAATATCCTGGTCTCAGCTGACCTACACTCTGTAGCTCTCACCTGAAAACACAAACCTAGCTGATTCGCCCAGTAGCTATCATTTGTCTGTGATTGGATCTTCAGAATTGATGATCTATCCCTGACTCACTCTTACTCCTAACTACTACTCCCCACCCTTTCAGACTCCTACTAGCCTTCAACCACAAACCCAAACCACCTCATGTCAGCCCACCCCCGTTTGCACTCACCAGTGTCACGGTGCAGCTGTACTTATAAGGAGGAAACATTTCAGGCTTGACCTCCACAACTTTTACCTGCGATGTCCTGTTGGCTGCACCACTGGGTAGCTGTGGATCAGAACACATTATTTGGTGCTTTCGAACTTCAAAGTCCTTAGGTCCACTGTCCTCAAACAGCTCGAGGAACCACTTTCCCAGGGAATTTGTACAGCTATGCTCCAAATGAGCCCTGTGGGAGGCTAGTCAGCAGTCACCACTCCACCAAAGGCAGAGTGTCACTTTCAAGTCCAGAGCTTGCCACACTCTTCTATGCAGCTGCTAACACCGCATATCAGAAACACTAAGGATCAGATTTACAACTACTATCACCTGAGAGAGGCATATAATAACTATACATACAAATATGTGGTTGAATAATGCTGGCATAGAAAGAAGCCTGAAAGATTATTCACCAGATGTCAGAGGGTGACAGAAAAATTATGACTAGTTTCCCGTTTTACCATTATTTATAAAATTTTCAAATGTTCTATACAGAATGCAGGCATTACTTACATAATTAAAAAAGAAAAGATGAAGAAAGCATTACAAATTAAAAGTAATTCCTCTGTAACACATTTAAGTTGATTTTCAGAATATTTTAAATAATATTTAAGTTGATTTTCAAAAAAACATGGGGAAGGCACACATGAGCACACATGATAAAACAAGTGACTATGAGTAAAAATTATATGGGCACTCTTTGTTATTACTTTTAGTTCTGCAACTGTTTTTCTAATTTTAAATTATTTCTAAATAAGAAGTTTAAAAACATTCATTCACCTTTTAACAAAAAAGAGAACTTAAAAATATATTAACTCATTCATGCCAAACCTCCTCCTAGAGGTCCACCAGCGTAAAAATAGGCTTTTTGCTTACGGCTTAGACACACTAAATGGAAGATCTGTACTGGAGCGGCCAGGCGCCCCAGGAGCTCCCAACAAGTGGGGCGGGTCTCACCTTCACCTCCGCGTTGTTAGGTGGCTGTTGGATGGGTTGGCCCAGCTGCTTCAGCGTGCTCGGCTTCAGGCCACAAGTCCTCACAGAGGAAGTCTTATCTGAGACAACCAGGAGCCAAACTGGTGACTTAAGTGCATTCAGAGTCTCTAAGTCTCTCATCTCCACCCTTGTCCCCAATCCTGACCCCTTCCCATCAGCCCCTCCTCCTTACCGCTCAGGGGAAAGGCCTGCCTGGCCCGAGGCAGTCCCACACTGCTGCCTCGGCCCAAATTAGCTGGGGCTGGGAGAATTGCTCTCATGGGTCTTGCTGCAGCCAGTAAGGAGGACTTGCCCCGTGCTCTACATTTAAGCTCTGAAGCTCTGGGCCCAGGGGTGAGCAGGTCAACTCTGAAAAAAAGGAAGAAAGTAAATCTCAGAAATTCTGGACCAAGGGCAAAGAAACCAACGTGCAATCTCCAAATGCCACTTTATTAAAGGGATAGTGGAGTGGATACACTGTTAGGCTTTAGACAAATGGGCAAATTAAACCAATAAATGTGTGTGGCCCTGGGCAAGCAATTTCACTCACTCTTCTACTAACCTCAAGCTCCTCATGGTAAAGTGGGGCAGTAATTAAATATACTTCATGGGGTCATTATGAAGATAAAAAAGTTTAAAGGAGTGCCTAAAGTATGGCATACCAACAGGTATTAACAGTTTTAACACCTAATCTGTCTCTAATTAGAGCAAGTATTTTTAAAGTGTATCCATCTCCACCGTAAGGGCGGCTTACAGACCCCAGAGAACAAGGGCCATGTTTTCTTCATCTTTGTAGTTTCAATGTTGAGCACAGAGCCTACACCAGAGAAGGCCTCGTAACTGTTAAAGTGATTTGCTCAAAACAAAAAGTCTCAAGCACATAGCTTCATTCTCTAAGGATACAGAACCATCTCAAGGTGTGCTGTTAAATAAAAAAAGGCAAGATGTAGAAGAATGTGTGATGTTACCATTTATGTAAAAAAAAAAAAAGGTGGGGAGAAAATATATGCACACATATATACCTACATACACAAACATATATTTGTTTTTATGTCCTTAAAATTATCTCTAGAAACGCAGAAAGCTGGGAATATTTACTGTCTCTGGGAAATGGATAACCAAAGGATAGGATAGAAGGAAGATTTTTTTTTCAGTGTATATTCCTTACACCTTCTGAGTTCGAACCATGTGAACCTATTTCCTGCTTGACAATAAAAATTTCTAGGTCGTAGTAACATAAACCAGAATTTCTAAACCTTGGCACTATTAACATTTTGGGCTAGTTAATTTTTGTTGTGGGATCTGTCCTATTCATTATACCATGTTCAGCAGTATCCCTGGTCTCTACCCACCAGATCCCAGTAGCGCCCCTTCCCAAGCTGTTATCCAAAAAAGTCTCTAAACGTTGCTACATTGTACCCTGGGGGCAAAACTGTTTCCCACTGAGAATCACTGACATAAATAAGGGCCTTCAGTTATAACATCCTAATTGCCTTTGGGAAGACACTACGTGAAGAATCCAATTAAGCCTTTAAGGAGGGAAGGGGGAAAAAAACAACCCACCTTATGGACCTCCTCCTAAACTGCAAGTCACTGGGCTGCATGTTTTACACACAAGCTTTTTCAGGTGGTGTGGTCAGCCATAAAGAATGAGATTTTTTTCTAATA
The DNA here is from genome assembly GCA_032199065.1 of Smutsia gigantea. NCBI lineage: Eukaryota > Metazoa > Chordata > Mammalia > Pholidota > Manidae > Smutsia > Smutsia gigantea. Next base: position 99,244 of record JAVSCE010019945.1, on the reverse strand, counting down.
CACAACTCAAGACTATTCAGAGGAGAGAAGGGGCATGAAATGACTATGCCCAAGGTCAAACAAAAGCCAGAGACAGAGTCACACTAGAACTGAATTCTCTGGCCACCATGACAGGAACTCTTTCTTTATGTTGTCTTAATAAGGCTTCTCTTTCCAAATCTACTATTCAGGATTGGATGCCAGTTTGTAACACTGCCCACGTCTGTACCAGCAAAAGCCTAGTAACTGCTTTAGGGAGACTGACACGAAGAGGTGATATAGGAACCCGAGAGCAGTGCATGGATAGCACAGTGTACCGAGGGAAGGCAAATCATTCCATGTCTCTAGGCTTTGGTTTCTGTATCTATAAAAACAGGACCTAATTACTGGGTTCTGCTCTCTCTCTCTCAAAAATGCTGTAAGGGCATGGGACAAAACAAACATGGGGCATTTCCAAAACTGCTATTCTAAAATACAATCCTATAATATATAAACATATTGGTTTACCCTGTAGGTTTTTTAGGAGCAGAGAGTAGATTGGAGGTGCTGGTCCCCTCGGCTGGCAATGGTGTATCTGGTCCAGTACTGTCATTCGCAGCTGTCCCCAGAGAGACCTCAGGCTGCACACCATGCCTGACCACCGGTGTCTTATTGGCTGCTGTACCACGATTCCCAGGAGATTCCTTGACCAAAACATGGGCATCTGAGATGATCACTTCCTCCCACTCACTCTCCTCACCCACTGCTCTTGGAGGAGCTACACTTAGGAGCTGGCTTATGGCTTCTGAGTTCTCCAGAGTCAGTTTGGAGGCATTTTCCTTTGGGGAATTTTGCTCAGTGTTGACAGGTTGCTGGCTTCTTTTAACCACAGAGCCTTTGGAGGAGACACCAGAAGCCAATTCCACTTTGACTTTGGCTGGCTTTTCCTAGAAAAAAATAAGAATACCTTGCATGCATATGGCATTGTACAGCTGACAACACAAATATTCTCTCACTTGATCCTTCTAACAATAACATATGGGCAACCGATAAAGAAACTGAGGCCCATGGAGAGGAAGAGGCTAACTTGAGGTCTCAATTATAAAACTGGCCTGAATCTTAACTCTTCTAACTTCAGGTTCCTCTCACTATAGTATTCAATGCCTGAGTCAGGATAAAGCTGTTCTCCTCCTAATGAATTTCTCATTCACATGTCTCTTTAGGTTTCAGCAAACAAATGTTGGTATTTTTTAACTCGACCTTTGACTACTGAAAGCCTCCTCTATGTCTAGAAAGACATTGTCGTACTGCCGTATTGGGCCTAAAGCCCTAAACTGTTTATCTTGGTGGCCCGTTTATGAGAGTTAATCCCAATGTGGTCACAATCTCACATGAATAGATGCAGAGCTTCCAACTCTGTTGGGGAAAAAACTCTTTTTATCTTTTGTCCCTGATTCTTTTAGGTAAACCTTAAGGCTGACTTACATCTACAACACAAACTTCTTATTGGGTCAAACTAACTCATACATATTATGTGCTAGAAAATACTCAAACTCACTAAAAATACCAGCTGCTGTACCAGACATACTTTAAAAAAATTCCTTGGTGCCAGGGCTTTATCCAATCAGCACTGCTTTGGAAACATTTACATATGCACATGCACACACACACTCAAAAAATTTTTTCTACAACAGTGGTTGTTTCCAGGATAAGTCTCAGCAAGTTTTTTTCCATGTGAACAGTGAAAGGAACTGTAAGAGACATAAAACTTAAAAGCTGGGTTCTATCTAGGCTCTGATTCACAACTAATTACTTGTCATCTAAGGCAAGCTTCATCTGAACCCTCATTTCCCCATTGTAAAATAAGAGCTGGACTCTTAAGTGTTCATCAACAGCAGCAACACAGCCTTTTGGGTGGCCCAATTCTTCATGGCCCAGGAACCCTCTGCATGTTGCAGGGAGTTTGACACCTGCAGCTAATGTCATTAAATTTCAGTATTCTCTCCCATTCACTGACTACCAAAAACCCCTCACATTTCCAAAGCCCCCTGAGTAGTATGCTGCCCCTGGTTAAGAACCAGTACTGATGTTCTTTAAGAAATCTCAGTAAAGCAACCTCAAATTCTAACACATAATAGCCCATGAGGAAGAGTAAATATAGAGAAAAATAACAGGTAAACTGAACAGAGCTCACTGACTGCTAAGGCAGGAAAACTCAGCAGTAAAACAGGAGACAAGTTAACTCCTGAGATGATATCTTTAAGCAAAGCACTGCTCACTAAGTAGACTATTTTAGACAAAAATCCTTTGTAGGAAGACTGGAAATTTAAGCAATCAGAGCAAAAGACTCTAGCTGGTGATCTCACATTTCCTTAACTCAGCCTACCCTTTTTAGATGTCACTTTCAAGATGGAAAGTAAATACTACCAGTTACCCACTTGGTTGAGAGACCTCAATTACCACTATCAGAGAGCCCACAGGAGTGAGGCCCTGAGCTAAAGAGCCTTATATACCATCTTTTGTTACATCCAACTCACTGGGAACTGTGCCACATGCTTCTTGGGCTAATGTTAGCCAGTATGAACTCTAGAACAATACAAGAAAAGATGAGTCACTTCCTGACTGGCAAGGATACATACAGAGCTTTTATAAAAGGTTTATATTTGCTCCTTCAAAAATCAGAACTCAAAAAATCTTAAGATACTGCAGCTAAACAATACAGCAATGCCTGTGGAAGTGTGGCTTAGTGGAAAAGGTGCTGGCATAAATAATTAGCTATGCGAATTGAAGTCACTTTTCTTGAATATATTTTCCTCAGCTAAAAACTTGGAGTTTAACTAACTGATACCCAAAGTCACTTTTAACTCTACAATTCTAAGTGCAGTGATGCTGAAATGTTACCCATTTTCTTCTCACACTCACTTAATTCTATTCCTATAAGACTCAGAAATCATAGCATCTACTCTTTATGTGAGCAAAAGCCTTTGAGAAAAAAGAATTCTCACTTAGCAAGTCATGATTGGGACAAGTAGCTAAGAAAAAACTTTCATGTCATGAATTTGATCTCAGAAAGAGAACCATGGCTCAAAAGTTATTTTGATCAAAGAGAGAAAACAGACATAAAATGAAAAAGAGAAGAAAGCCAAAGTGCAAACAGAATCTGAAGGAGATGAGACCGCAGGATCAACTAGACTCTTGTATGCAAAAAAGCACAGGAAGTAAGGTCATTTGACAGACCTGCTGTGCAGCAGTGAAGAGAGTCAGGAAGGATTCCAACTACTCTCCAATTCGATCTCCACACTGCAGCTGAGCAAGTTCATTTCGGGAGAATAATTAGGGTGAGAATAAACTGAATTGCTTCGTAGCAGCACACCAGAGAAGATGGGCACAGGAAACTCAACAAAACTTCCTCATAGACACTGGCACCCAGTCCTTCCTGCCCCTTTGAAGTGCCATGTGAACAGCAATAACAGAGACAGTAATTACACCGCTGCTAATGATAGTGATGAACCCTCCCGGAGGACTTAAGGATGCGCCCTCTACTTTCCACGGATCATCTCATCTGACCCCTCCATCTGCAGCCCCAAATGAGGTAGGCGCTACTGTTAACTCCCATTATCAATCAAAGGAAACCTAACTCCAGAATAGAGACATAAAATGACTTGTCCAAGGATACTCAGCTAAAAACCTGAAAAGCACAGGTTTGAACTGAGGGAAGCTGACTCCCTGAATAATGAGGAATTCTTCATTATTAACCTATTCTGTCTCCTGGAATTGGTGCTGCCCTGAACTCTGACAGTCAGCCAGAGGGCAAAAGCCAGTATTTCAGTATTTCTGAGATGTTCTGTGGAAACTGCCCCACAGGAATTTTGTTACAATATAGCATGCTGTATATAGTAAGTATGTATATACTTAGTATTGTATACAGTACAGTACGCTGTTTCCATTTTCTCCACACAAATAAGTTTGGACCACACTGAGTTAAACACACAACAAACACACAATCCTAACCTAAGTTGTTTTCACAAAAACAATGCTCTCTCTTACCTTTTCTACCCACCCACAATTCTATTGATCCTTCAGGACCATCTCCTCTACAAAACCTTCCCTGACTATTCTGGTCCCTTTGACCTTAAATAATTTATAGTATCATATCAAAAATATGGCAGGTATGATTTATACAGTCAATGCCAAGCATAAAACAGGTAATAAAAAACATGTATTGAACTTAATTTCACAGAGGCATAGCTCTGATGCTCTTTTATTTATTGAGCATCATTTATTTAGAGAGAGAAAAAGACAGAGGTATATATTTGGAAAGTTAGACTATGGAAGACCTCGAGCATCAGGTTAAAGACTTCCACTTTTAATGGGAGCTATAGGAAACTGAAAGGACTTCGTGCTAAGGAACAAAAAGATGTGAGTAATGCATCTGAATAACTAAGCAGTCAGTGTGAAGGGTAGATTGTTAAAAATTTAACCCTAGTAGGAGATGAATAAATTAACATGGTGTAGTCTTTGTGGAAAATTATGAAGCAATTAAAGATAACGTTCTGCAAGAGCAGCAGACTCACAGACTCCCAAGAAGGGACTAGCGGTTACCAAAAGGAAGGAGCTGGGGAGAATGGGTGGGGAGGGAAGGAGAAGGGGATTAAGGGGCATTATAATTAGCACACACAATATAGGTATAGCACCGAGAAGACAAGTAATGACTCTATAGCATCTTACTACGCTGATGGACAGTTGACTGCAATGGACTTGGGGGGTACTTGATAATATGGATGAATGTTGTAACCACAATGCTGCTCACGTGAAACCCTCATATGATTGTAAATCAGTAACTTAATTTTTTAAAAATTAAATTATTTTAATAAAGGTAACACCCTGAAGGATATTTAATGGCAAGATTATGTTAAATAAGAATAAGCAAGATAGAGAAGTTGTATATTCACAGAAAAAAGACTGGAAGAATATATGCCAAAATGTTATTTAATAATAGTTTTTATTTGGATGGTGTAAGATTATGGATAACATTTTATTCTTTCTTTTTAAAGCAGTCTATAATGAAACTGACTTACTTCTACAGTCAGAAAATTAAAAAGGTTATTTATTTTTTATGTCTTCTTTCTGTTCTTATAGGAACAGGTAGCCTACTTTGTGGGGCTTCCAAAGCAGCAATGGCCAGTGGGCCTTACCTTTGGGATCCATTTCCCTCCTAGGAAGTTACCACAGGTAGGGCACTTAGGTGGTTTGTGCCTGGTGACATATGTAAAGGAGCAACCTGGGCTGGTGCATGTACCATGGCCACGGCGGGTGTAAGTAGTGGTCTGTAATGAAAGAGTGGGACAGAATCAACACCACAGTCTAATTTCTCTCAGATCCTCATGACCATTTTAAACACAACAATGCCAGGAGGATACCAGCTCATAGAAGAATATCCAACTCATGGTATCTTAAAAGGTCACAGTTAGAAAGGTCCTAAGATATAACTAGTTCACTTTTTAGAAATGGAGAAACCAATTCAAATAAGGAAAAATGGCTGCCCAAGGTTACACAGGTACCAGAAGAATAAAGACAGTAACAGTTGCTACTAACAAAGCAAAGCACCACACAGTGCTAAACACTTTACCAGTATTTCATTTAATGCTCTCAGCAATGCTATGAAGTTGGTATTATTACTTTTGCCTCAGATCATAGTAACTCAAGGGCAGAGCTAGACCTAGGACCCAGATCTCTTTGATTTTTGGTCCAAGATTCCTCCCATCCATCTGGCTGCACCCTATGGTTCTATTTCAAAGAATTGCTTCATCTTCATTATTGTTAGTTATAAGTCAGAGAACCTAGGACCTAGGATTCAGAAACATAAAAATAGACTAAGGTCACTAAAAAAATGAGAGGGAACTTCAGGAGAAAACAGGTCCTTTGACACTCTACAGAATTTTTGTATATGAATATATTCAGCCACTGGTTCTCACCATCTCCGATGATTTTCCTTTGAACAGAATGTATTACAATGGGTTATCACATTTCAGCTACAAAGAGAAATTAGCCTTGCTCCATTTCTTGATTAATGCTGGAAAGAAAACATTTCCCTGTCAGATTTATTCTGTCACTTATGCATGTTTACTCAGCTGTTAATTCCAGCTTCCCTAGGCCGACCAAAAACCAAAAACCTCCCTTGAGGAAACACCAAGCTGTCACTGGGCTACCTCTGCCAGAACACCTAAGAAAAAGGTGATTATGACAGTGGTAGCAGGTCAAGGGTAGGTGTGAAGTGCTGTGGCAGCAGGAAAAAAGACCAGACTTCAGGTCTCCACTTTGCCAGTGACACACTGAAAGACCAAGGTAAGTCCTTTAGCTCTTTGGCCCTGGTTTTCCTCCTCTGTAAAATCATCTGCCCTTCCTATTTCATGGATATCTTGAAGCAGCAAATGAGGTAAGAAATCAGGAAACATGTCTCTTAGTCAATTGTAAAAGATTCTACAGGTTTGGGAGACTATTACTGGGACATAAAACATCTCTTTTCTTAGACTGTGGCCCCATATAAAACATTCATTTCCAAATACCCCCAGAAAACAGTAAAAATTAAAGTTAGGTCCATTCTATAAATAAATTACCATGAACTTGGAAATACTCCTATATAGCAGCTTACAGAAATGTTTTTAGGAAAAATTTAAGTGCTCAAGAATTGCTTCATTCTTAAGTATTGTTCATAAAACACTTTTCTAGAAGAGCTTGGCTGGCACTTATTAGACCATGAAAGAATAGTAATATCCAGGAGAGCAAAAGCTCAAAAGAAATAAGCAATTTCTCCATTAGTCAGGTTGCAGTGGCTGTTTCTGTTTAAGATACGACAGCTTTCTAAGAATATATTGTTTATCCACAGCAGAGATTTTAGAAGACAGACTGTGATAAGTCAAAGATGCATACTATTATGCCTGAAGAAACCACTACAAAAACCAAAACACATTAATCGCTAACAAGCTAATAATGGGAGATAAAATGTATTCATAAAAAATACTCAAAAGAAAGTGTAATAAAACAGAACAAAAAGAAACATAGTAAGATGACAGATTCAAACCTAACCATATCAATAATCACATTAAAAATAGATGGCTTAAATACCACATTTAAAAAAGAGACTGTCACAGAGAAGACAAGTAGTGATTCTATAGCATCTCACTATGCTGATGGACAGTGACTGTAATGGGGCTGGTGGGGGGAACCTGATGAAGGGGGTAGTTTAATAACCATAATATTGCACATGTAATTGTAGATTAATGATACCAAAATAAATTAAAAATAAAAAAAAGATTGTCAGATAGGTCTTGTTCTTAGATCCAAACTATATGCTGCTTACAAGAAAAAGTACTTTAAATACAAAGACATAAACAGGTCAAAAGCAAAAGGATAGAAAAAGATATACCTTGCTAATAACAATAATCAAAAGAAAACTCAATACCAGACAAAGCAGATTACCTAAGAAACAATGTTATCAGAGATAAATTAGGTCATTTCGTAATGGCTGAGGGGCCAAATTATCAAGACATAATTTTAAATGTTTATGTACTTCATAACAGAGTCAAAATACATGACACAAAAGCTAATAGGACTTCAAAAAGAAATAGATCTACAACGATAGGTGGATGTCTTCCTTCAACAACTGACAGAATGAAAGTAGTAAAGACATAAAAGAGTTGAACACTATCAGCTTAACCTGACCTGACATGCACAGGGTACCCCACCCACCATCAGCGTGCACATTCTTTTCAAGTGGACAGAGAACATTTATCAAGACAAACCATATTCTGGGCCATGAATAAGTTTCAGTAAATTTAAAAGGATTCAGTCAGTCTTATAAACTACAGAGTTCTGACCACAATGGAATTAAATCAGAAATCAATAAAAGAAAGGTATTTGGAAAGTCCCAAATATTTGGAAGGTAAATGATACACTTCTAAATAACTCATGAGTCAAAGAAGTAAATTAGGAAGTATTTTGAACTGAATGAAAATGAAAATACACAATTCAAGATTTGGAGGATGCCACTAATGCAGTTCGTAGGGGGAAATTTATAGCACAAAGCAGCTATATTAAAGGTCTCAAATCAATGACCACAGCTTCTACTTTAAGGAACTAGAAAAGAGTGAATTAAAACCAAAGTAAGCAGAAGATAGATAATAAAGATCAGGTCAAAAATTAGAGAAATATGAAACAGAAAAACTATAGAGAAAACTCATTGAAGCTGAAAGCTGGTTCTTTGAGAAGATCAAGAAAACTGATAATCTCTAGGCAGGTTTATCAAGAAAAAAGAAGGACTCAAATCACCAGTATCAGTGATGAGAGAAGTAAAATCACTACAGAGTCTATAGATATTAAAAGTACAAGGGTGCCTCAAAACTTTAAACCTAGAATTACTGCATGATCCCACAATTCCACTCTTAGGTATATAACCAAAAGAACCAAAAGCAGGGACTCCAACAGACAAATGTGTGCACCAAAGTTCATAGCACAATACTCACAACAGCCAAAAGGTAAAAACAAACTAATGTCTATGAATGGATAAAAAAATTTAGTATATATGTAATGGATTACTATTCAGCCTTAAAAAGGAATAAAATTCTGATACATATTACAAGACAGATGAACCATGAAAAACATGCAAGTGAAAAAGTCAGACCAACATGACAATATTAGCATGATTCCATTTATGAGAGGTATACAGAATTTGCAAATACAGTTACAGAAAGTAAAATAGAGATTACCAGAGGCTGGGGATAGGGAGAAATGGTAGTTATTATTTAATGAGTACAGAGTTTCTGTTTGGGATGACAAAAAATTCTGGAAATGGATACTGGTAATGACTTTACAACACTGTGAATGTACTTAATAGCAGTGAATTATACAATTAAAAATGGTTAAAATGGGAACTTCCGGGAAGATGGCGGCGTTAGTGGGCGGCAGAAATCTCCTCCCAACACTAAATTTATCTACGAAAATACAGCAAATACATCTATTCCTAAAAGAGAGACCAGAATACACAGGAAAGCGCACAACGTGCAGCTACACCTGAGAGGACTCGGCACCCTAAAAGGCAGGTAAGATACGGAGCCATGACCCGGTGGGACCAAGCACTCCCCCACCCCAGCGCACCGGTGGGAGGATAGAATTCAGAGCCGGGAGGGAGTGGAAGTACACCCCGCGAAGTAGCCAGCCCCGGTGATCTGCGCGGGGAGCGCTGATCCACATCGCGCGGTGAGTGGAGATTGGAGAGACAGAGGGGCAGGATCTGAGCAGGGAACGTGCCAGGGTGCTTGCAGCCCGCTCCTGGGAAGGAAAAAAAAGAAAAAGAAAAGCGCGCACTTCCTTCAGTGGTCTTAAAGAGACAGGAGCCCAGTGGAGGAGCCGGATCGCCCCAGCACACTCAGCCCAGCAGGCTGGGAGTCATGGGGAGTTTCAGACGCCTTAGCTGGCAACTGGGGAAGCGTGGCCGTACTTACACTTCTCACTGAGATCAACAGCCTCCCATTCGTTCCCACCCCGGCCAGAGCGATAAAGGGCCCTGCGGAGCGGTGCGGCCATGGCTGCGGAACAGTGGGGCAACAGCGCCACCTACAGCATTCCCACAGAATCTACTCCCGGTGGGCGTTTTTTTTGTTTTCTTTTTTGTTTTTTCTTTTCTTTCTTTCTTTTTTTTTTCTTTTTCTTTTTTTCTCTTTTAAAGTCTTAAAGAGCCCAGCCGACATACGTGGCAACTACCAGTGACCACTTCTATAGCCATGAAAAGACAGAGGAATACGGTTCAGACCAAAATCAACCAGACAACCCCAGAGAGGGAGCCTGAAGGGATGGAAATGCACAGTCCTGAAAAAGAATTCAGAATAAAAGTCATAACCATGCTGATGGACCTACAGAGAAATGTGCAAGAGCTGAGGGAGGAAGTGAGGGAAGTCAGGAAAGACAATGCAGAAAACAGACAAGCGATCGACGGGCTTAACAGCAGACTGGATGAGATGCAAGAGACTGTTAATGGATTGAAATCAGAGAACGGGAACACAGAGAAGCTGAGGCAGAGAGAGATAAAAGGATTTCTAGGAATGAAAGAATATTAAGAGAACTGTGTGACCAATCCAAACGGAACAATATTCGCATTATAGGAGTACCAGAGGAAGAAGAGAGAGAAAAAGGGATAGAAAGTGTCTTTGAAGAAATAATTGCTGAAAACTTTCCCTCGCTGGGGAAGGAAATAGTCTCGCAGTCCACCGAAGCCCACAGATCTTCCAACACAAGGGACCCAAGGAAGACAACACCAAGACACATAATAATTAAGATGGCAAAGATCAAAGATAAAGACAGGGTATTAAAGGCAGCTAGAGAGAGAAAAAAGATCACCTACAAAGGAAAACTCATCAGACTATCATCAGACTTCTCAACAGAAACCTTACAGGCCAGAAGAGAATGGCATGATATATTTAAAGTTATGAAACAGAAGGGCCTCGAACCAAGAATATTGTATCCAGCACGATTATCATTTAAATATGATGGAGGGATTAAACAATTTCCAGACAAATGAAAGTTGAGAGAGTTTGCCTCTCATAAACCACCACTACAGGATATCTTAAATGGACTGCTCTAGATGGAAGTACACCTAAGGCTAAAAGATGTCACCAGAGAAAATAAAATCATAGCAAAGAAAGCAGACCATCCAAATACTAACTAACTAAAGGCAAAGAATAAAACACCTATTATAGAAAGAATGGAGGAGGAGGAATAAGAAGGGAGAGAAAGAAAGAAACATCAGACTGTGTTTACAATAACTTAACAAGAAAGTTAAGTTAGATTGTTAGATAGTAAAGAAGCAACCCTTGAAACCTTGGTAACCACGAATCTAAAGCCAGCAATGGCAATAAGTACATATCTATCAATAATCACCCTAAATGTAAATGGACTGAATGCACCAATCAAAAGACACAGAGTAACAGAATGGATAAAAAAGCAAGACCCATCTATATGCTGCCTACAAGAAACTCACCTCAAATCCAAAGATATACACAGACTAAAAGTGAAGGGATGGAAAAAGATATTTCATGCAAACAACAAAGAGAAAAAAGCAGGTGTTGCAGTACTTGTATCAGACAAAATAGACTTCAAAACGAAGAAAGTAGCAAAAGATAAAGAAGGACATTACATAATGATAAAGGGGTCAGTCCAACAAGAAGATATAACCATTATAAATATATATGCACCCAACACAGGAGCGCCAGCATATGTGAGACAAATACTAACAGAATTAAAGGAGGAAATAGACAGCAATGCATTCATTTTAGGAGACTTCAACATACCACTCACTCCAAAGGACAGATCAACCTGACAGAAAATAAGTAAAGACACAGAGGTACTGAACAACACACTAGAACAGATGGACCTAACAGACATCTAAAGAATTCTACACCCAAAAGCAACAGGATACACATTCTTCTCAAGTGCACATGGAACATTTTCCAGAATAGACCACATACTAGGCCACAAAAAGAACCTCAGTAATTTCAAAAATATTGAAATCCTACCAACCAACTTCTCAGATCACAAAGGTATAAAACTAGAAATAAATTTTATAAAACAAAAATGGTTAAAATGGTAAATTTTATGTTATGTTTATTTTACATTTTTTTTACAGAAAGAAATGTTTTGAACAATTTTATGTCAATAAATTTGACAACTAAGATGAAATGGACAAATTCCCCAAAAGACAAACTACTAAGGCTCACTCAATAAAATACACATTTTACATATTTTATATTATGTATCTTATTAGATATGTAATGCACCCATACATTTTATTTTTTTAATTGGACAAAAAAAACCTTCCTACAACGAAATCTCCAGGCTCAGATGACTTCACTGATAACTCTACCAAACATTTCAGAAGGAAATAATGCTAATAATACACAAACTCTTCCAGAAAACTAGAGGAGAAAATATTTTCTAACTCATTCTATGAGGTAAGCACCCTGATACTGAAACCAAACACTGTACAAGAAAATTAGAGACCAATATCCCTCAAGAATATGGACACAAAAATTTTTAACAAAATTAAAAAAAATAAAATCCAACAATATATTAGAAGGATAATATATCATTGCCAAGTGGGGTATATCCAAGGAATGCAGAATTAGCTTAATGTTTGAAAAACAATGAAATCACATTAACAAACTAAAAAAGAAAATTCATACAATCATTTCAATAAACACAGAAAAAGCATTTGACAAAATCCAATATCCATTCCTAATAAACTCCCAGCAGTTTAGGAACATAAGAGAACTTCTAAACTTGATTACCTAGGAAAAACCTAAAGCTAATATACCTAGTGATGAAAGACTAAATGCTTTCCCCTTAAGATAAGAATCCCTCTAAGACACTCTCACCAGTTCTATTCAACATCATACTAGGGTTTCTAGACAATGTAGTAAGACAAGAATAAGAAAGAATCCAAATGAGAAAGGAAGAAACAAAATTGTCTTTATTTATTCAGACATGATCATCTATGCAGAAAACGCAACAGAATCTACAAAGGGGCTACCAGAATACACGAGTTAAGCAAAGTTACAGGATACAAGCTTAATATGCAAAAAAATCAATTTATTACTGTACTAGCAGTAAGAAATCAGATATTGAAAAAAGCTTTAAAATACCACTTACAACAGCATAAAGAAACATGAAATATTTAGGGATTTCAGCCTGTTGCAGTGTGTGACAGAAAAAGACATCAGCTGAGAATCAAAAGACCTGGGTCCTAGTTCTGGCTTGTTTTGCAGCCCAGCTTGACTCACACAGAGAACAAGTCTTTTCTCTTTTCTGGGCATTATTCCTGACCTGTACAGTAACATAATTGAATTAGATCAGTGGCCCCGCAATTTTTCTAAACATGTATGCTTCTGAAAATTTGATAATAGCCATGGAACCTATCCCAGGAAAATGCTCTCAAGGAAAAAAACTTTGTATGTAGTTCATGGATCCTGTGGAGCTCCATTCATAGAACCACTCCCACCCTATCGCTCACCTCCAGTTTAAATACCTGGGCCAGAAATCTTTGAGACCTCTGTGTCAAAAGGTTGTTAAGACCTCTAGAAAACTACCTGGAAGAGAATTATTATGGAGCCTTAATCTCCATCAACTCCCCATACACTGACCAGTTTGATGGAGGTGGGGTTCTCCACAACCGAGTAGGCAGGAAGAGGCAACATGATGAACTGTGTGGCTGGTGCAGAGGAACTACTCTCACTGGAATCCTATGGGCACATGGAGAGAATAGTTTTATTGAGACGGAGTGAAGAGCACTGATGTTCAAAATGTTTAAAAACAAAGAGAAAATCATTACTACACAGAATGTACTATCCTCATTCTACAGATGAGGAAACTGAAGTTCTAAGAGAGTTAGGACTCCTAAGATAATATAATCAATTAAAGAACCCAATTCTTCTGACTGTCGAATGTTCTTAGCACCCTATCAATCTGCCTTAACCCGGCCAGTGGCATGCTTTATCATTAAAAACAGCACCGAGGCAACAAACAATAAAATGGATTTAGGCCTGGCATGAATTCCTTAGCAGGGGTACCTGCTCTCCTTAGTGCTGGTTTCAGGGGCTACAGCATGCTGGTCCCCTCAGCCTGAGCAGAACTCCTACCTCTCTAGGGATCCACCCTACCCAGGGTAACAGAGAGCATAATAGCAGCGACCCCATTCTAGGGAAGTAGGCTATAATCACTGAAACTGTTCTTTCTCCTCAACTAGGCATGACACTTAAGTCACTGGAGAGACACTTTCCTCTTCTTTCTCAGCTTTTAGTCCCATCAACCTGATCTTGAAGAGAACTTCCTTTCCTACCTACCCAGTGCCCAGGAAGACAATCTGAAAATTCTCCTTAATATTTCAAGCTGCCACTGTGTTTGCCAAACCAATAAAATCCTGACTAATATGAATAGCCTGACAAATCCTGGCTTTCACTCATGGTTGGCCCAAATACCACTTCCACCCCTCCTGCTAATGTACCTATGTACTATCTCATGTGAAGAAAATTCTAGCTACGTAGGGCAAGAGGAATTGGTCAAATTGCCTGAGAAACTGAAGAGAACCTTGGAGCAAGCCCAGGGGCAAAAAGGAGAACTGCAGTGTTCCAGAAGTTCCACAAGTGTGCTCTTAATAACCACTGTTCCAGAATCACGTTTCATGGTGCTAGCTGCCTTTTGACTAATTCCAGGTAAAGCAAAAGACATCAGCACCAAAGCCACTTACCCTCATGACTGTTACCACTGACATGCTCTCCCCAACCTGGGGATGCGGCACAGCCAAGCTTCCAGTGGGGAGGTCTGGTGAGCCATTCACTAAGGTCTCCTCAATCACCAGGCTTGTCTGGTAAGGTTGGTGGCTCTCTCCTACCTCCAAGGAGGCTTCCTCCAGGAGCACATCCTGGCTGAGAATCTCTGAGGTGGTGATCTCCTGTACAGCACCTGGCTGGGCAAGGGCTCCCACCTCCTCAGCAAGGGCCTCCACAGCCAGGCATTGCTCTGCCATGCCTGCATGGCTGGGCACTGTCTCCGGCGCAGTGTTGGACACAGGAGATGGTCCTTTTGGGGACATCTGGTTCTGGGCCACACACAGCTCTAGCTGAGGGCAGCTCCGATCCTCCTGCAGGCTGCTCTTGGGAATGATGATGTAATCTGAACGGGGGAGGATCTTGCGGAAACCTGGGATGTCCGGAACCACAGCAGTCAGTGCAGAGAGCTTAGAGTTCTGGGGATGAGGAAGCCAAGAAGGGGAAGACAAACAGAGATAAATGGAGAAAGACCATGAATATACATTTAGGAGCTCTTTTTTGTTGTTTATTTTTGCACAAGGGACCAGAAAGACTCCACTCTCTTGACCTGAGACTTAGACAGGGTCAGCCTCTGTCAACAGAAATGTCATCTTCATTTGAACCACACTTTAGTCAATGTAGCTTACTTGCTCAATCACACAGGAGACGGATAAAGTAGATTAGACTCCTCTGTAAAGGGATCTTGGCATCTGAAACTGAGCTGGAATCCCAGGTGTGGCACAGTCCCACCCAAATCCTTTCCCCTTTTTAGGCCTCCCTGCTCTATCTGTAAAATGAAGAGGCTGAATCTGACTATTTATGAGTTCATTGTCAGCTATGACACTTTAGGTTTCCAAAGTAGCAGAAGACTTAAATACCAGAATGTATAATGCTCAATAAAACCCCAAAAGCATAAAATACAAGTCAACAAGCCAAGTTGGAGATCAAGGTAGCAAGCACAGCTTCTGACATCACTGGTTTTCCCAGACTACAAGAAGAGAATGAACAGATCACAAAGCTAAGGTGTACATGGAAGGAATTATCTGACATAAGGGCCTGAATATATTTGTATGTTTGGGGCAGGGGGGTAATATAAATATTAACACTGACATAGGATCTCAAGGTTTAGAAAATACTTCCCTGACCTTAAAAAACAACACAAGTGTTAGATACTATTATTATTCCCATTTGACAAATGAGGAAATTGAAGTTCAAGGAGGTACTTCTCCCAAACACAAAACTTGTGAGCAGTAAAGCTAGAACTCCAGGCCAAGTCTTCTAAAAGCAAGTAGACCAGGTACTAGAAGCACAATCCTGAACGGTTAATTGGCATCAAGAAAAGGTGCTTTTGCTTTATTTTCCAATTTAAACTGAAAGTTACCCAATAAGGAAAACAGAAAAGTTCAAAGTGAACAGTTAAGTGAGAACTGAAATTAAATGGGGCAAAAAATAATTTGAGAAGCATCTTTTAAAAGGAAGACTAAGTCAATTACAAAAGGATCCTTAAATCAAAAGAAGTCAGTGAGACTACCTGGGGTACAAAAGAAGCACTCAGAGATGAAACATGAAAGCAGACAGACCAAATCTTTTATGGAGCCTCTATTGGAGAGAGAATGTAGAAATGACATTTAAGTCACCCTCTGAAGCAGTCAGGTCAGGAGAACAAGACTAAATGGTGGCAAATGCACAGGATGGTCTGGACTTAATCAACAAACTCAAACATAGAGAAATCAAGGCAGCCTGAAGGACATTCACCTTACAAACTGGAAGGAGTAACACTGGAATCACAGACCTTGCCACTTAGCAGGAGACCTGATGGGCTGCCAAGGAGACAGCCTACCATGAAATTTTCTGACAGGCTCCCAAAGCATGCAGGCAGGAAAGTCTCACCATCATATCAGACAATCTGGGAGAGGTCAAACAGCACATGAAGCCTTACCCAGTCTTGGCATATTCCAGATGCTCATTAAATGACACCTTTTCTTATGATACGGTCACTGGACATTAAATCTACTAAAGAGTGATATTTATTGGCCAAGTCAGTATGTGCCAAGAACTCGGCTTTACATTATCTATTTTAAACATTTTGAGTATATACTATTATCCCCATTTTTCAAATGAGGCAACCAAATCTCAAAGGTTATTCTTTCAAGGTCATAGCTAGATAATATCAGAGTTGATCAATGAATGGTTTGTGGTAGTGGTAGACAGAGATGATGGCAAATATAAATTCACATATGGACAAAGAAAAATCATTACAGATGACTTACTTAAAATTTTTTGAAGTCTTAATAAGGACCTACATTAGTGCCTAGTTTTAAAAACTATATCACTCCAGGATCAGATAAAATTTTCCTGTAGCATGGGCAAAAAGATTGCTCCCTTTATAATGGGGAAACCAAAGGAAGAATGTGTATGTACTTTTCCTAGACTCCACACTCCCTCACCCCCCAGGGACTGCTTCCCAGACTCACAATTTATAAACAAATCATCTAGAGGACAGTGTACAGAGTGGCATCTCCACGACTATAGGTAACACAAAGCTCTTCCAGGAAGGGAAGCCAAGCCAATAAGGACAGAATAATCTAAATGACAGTGGCAGATGAGCTCCACTTAAGAGAAAATACAACCTGTTCTGCAACAACACAGCTGCTGCATTTCTGAAGAACCTTTGCTCTACATTATCAAAAGATAACTTAGAGACAATTCTTTCAATTGAAGAAAGGAGTTTAGGTTAAAAGGTTTCAGCCTGCACTAACAAGCTGAAATTTATTATTTTTCCAGCATGAGTTTCAGTTAAAAAACAAACCATGTTAATAGTTGTCCAAACATTTTGCTGTTGTGAGCTAGAAATAACAAAATGCTAACAGAAACAAACCTAAAGGCTTTCTTGCTTATTCTTTGACCCAAGCACTCAAAGCCTTCATTTTTGGCTGTAGCCCTCAATTTTTGCTCGTAGCATAGTTCGCAACCACAAGTGGTAACAGAAGAACATGGCAATGCACAAAGCAGCTGTATCTACCTTTGAACACAGCAGCTAACTGCTGATTGTGTTACAACTGATAGCAATCAATACAACAAAAATTAATTTCATTACACTGATAACATGAAAACTCAATGTAGGACAAATGCCTAAATAAACTATTAAGTTAAGGGAAAATAATACTAACTACTCACAAGGATAAGGGTCTCCAAGTTATGCTAAAATACGAAAAAGGAACCAAAGGCTCACTGCAGATAACTCAGAAAATGTTAGTCCCAAGTACTGCTGCAACCAAAAAAAACAGTGCAGGGCATCGTAAAAATGGGAACAGACAGTATTAGACTCAAAAAGATAAAATGGACCCAACTCAAAGTCTTCCCAAGAAAAGGAAACAGGAGAACAGGGGAACAGGTCTTCCTAGGGCCTTCACCACTGACCCAATGGAGAAATTAGCTGGAAAAAAAATTACTTACAGGATCCAAACCTTCTTTCTCTAGTTTGGCTTTCTCCAAGTAGTAACTTCTCTCAGCTACACTAAGAAGCCTCCAACTCTCGCTAATCTTCTTGTTGATCTCAGACTGCGGGAGGTGGGGGAGCTCCTGCTGTACTTTCAGGTAGATGTCGTAATAGTACAGAAGGTAAGCCGACCTGAGGAAGCAACAACTTCTTAAAGATTTTCCCTCATTCAACCAGTACTACAATGTTATTCTTTGATCCAAGCACTCAAAGCCTCAGTGTTAGGGTCTGAGTACTGAAGAGGTAAATATAAAACCAAGCTTTTCATTTCAAAGCACTTACCTAAATAGGAACCAAAGTAAAGAAACATTTTAAATAACACCCCAGATGGTGTATAGGAGGAAGCTTCTCCCTCCAGAAAGCCGGAAGGAGAAGTAAACCTGGCTTATCTGGTTTACTTTTCCATGGACCACTTTTTCTGCAAGGATGACTGGCTTTAAAACCCAACATGAACACAGACAGGCACAGGTACCTTCATTCCATTCTCAGGTAAAGGTTACTGAGAGGGCTGATTACACAGTCTGGTTTTCACTTACCCTCTTTATGCCTCTACACAGCCTTTGGTCATCTCACTGGTCAGTAGCACCTCCCCCAGGCTGAGAGCAGAAAGTAAGCAGAACTATCAAGGCCACCCAGTGTTGGCAGCCCCACAAGAAGTTTGGCGTGCTCACAGTTAAGAGGGATCAGAGCTACAATTTCGATATTCTTTATAGATATCACTGGTACTACTTATAATACCTTATTTTTATTAATGCCCTAAACATCTAAATAACTATGGTAATGATAAATAACACAGTTCTTTTGTATACAGCTTCCACCATTTATTTGTATGATAAGATTTCCTGTGACAGCTGGAAACATGACCAAGATCTGGCCGGGGAAAGGCAACTGCTGGCATCAACCCACTACTTTCCACTCCCCATCTCCCTTTCCCTCCAACCCTGCCACCCATCCAGAGATGTGAACAACAGACATGGCACTCTCAGTGAATCTGGACGCAGCTTAAAAGTCTTCCTCAACACAGCTCTCCAAGCGGCTTCTGTTTATAAATGCCTGCTACCAAAACGTATCAGCTAACCTGGGTTTCTTGGCCTTTTCTCCATGTATTTTATACTTTTTCTTCTTTTTAGGTGGCCCAGGGGAGGTATAACAGTAGGTTTCCTCAATTTCTTCCATCACGACAGTTACCTCAGTACCATCATATGATGCATCCATGGCTAGAGGAAAGTCAAATACAAACAAATTTGAAGAATATACCTTCTTGGTTCAATATCCCTTACCTCCGTGAAGGCCTTAAGGCTCAGTCGTTTCCCAAACTTAGGAGATCCTAAGGGGGTGGGGAGGGGTTCTTCTTAACACACAGATTCCTGGGTTCCACCTTGGCCCTTCTCAATCAGAATCTCTAGAGGGTAATCCGTATTATCTTGCACTTGACGAGTGTTCCAGCTGATTCCTCTGACCAGGCCAATTTGGGCTAATTAGCTTAGACAGCCCTTTTGCTTACATTCACTCTTGGATATAGTAATCCTTCAACTCAAAGATTAGCCCCACATTACAAGAATTCCACATGTTAACAGGGAGAAAGAATACTTGGCCAGGAGTCAGAAGTTCTGGACCCTCCTTCATATGTTTCATCACCTTAAGCAAGCTACCTCATTGATTCACTCAGTCATTAGTCAAACTTGTAGTTCAGTCCCTCTACGTAAGAGGTTTCTTTAAACTCTGCAGCAAGCATGGCTTTGGGCAGGGCCTTTAGCTGCTTTAGGATCAATTCTCTCACAAGCAAAAAGAGAGGTATCTCACCCACTTTACCACAGACTGACTGATTAGGCTCAAAGGATGTCATAGACATAACTTTGGGAAGAGTCAAGCAGTACACAAAAGAAGGGGTTCATTTTTAAAGATGAATAATCTGTGGCCAAGATGCTTAATGTCTTGCCCAAGGCCACCACACCCAAATAGGTTCTTGAAAGACAGATTTTTTAATTCAAAATTCCAACTCTTTTCCTAGGAAACAGAGGGCATTAAAAAAAAAAACTGAATGACTGATTCAAAAAGAGCTAGTTTATTTGTGGCTACATTCTAAGTTGGAGTCTTACCCAGGGGACTCAATCTTTAGAGGGAGAGAAGGTTCCCAGAAACCACTTGAACTTTATGAAGGAAACAATTTAAGTGCTCGTCAAAATTTAGGATTCTGAGAAAAGGGAGTTGTGGTGGTAAACACAGGACTGATGTGTGTAATACAAAGGATACTCACTCTCCTTCAGACCTCACTCCACAGTGAAGTATCTGATGAGGCATAAAGAGGAAAAGAGCACTGCATGTTGAGTCAGGAGACCTGGGTCCACAACTACAGTCTGAACCTATGATCGCAGACAAGTACATACCCTTCCCTAAACCTCAACTGTTCTTCATGTGAGCAGAAGAGGCTGAAATCAGTGGCTCCTAACTTTTTGGGAGGCAATAATCCCTGTATGAAAGCTACTACCCCAGAAAATGCAGACAAACAATATTTCACCTAAAATTTTAAAGATATACCCCAGGTTAAGAACACATTATTCCTAAGGTTCTTTCTAGTTCTGTTATCTTTACATGATTTCCTTTCCCACTAAAAACAAAACCAAAAAACCCCTGCATTCTGTCACAGTGCAACCCTGGAAAAGAATATAACCCACAGCTTGGCTGGGTAACAGGCCAATGACTTTACTGAGTTAAGGGAAGCTAGAGTTCATTCAAATCAAGGCTATGTGGAGACTGCGTTTTTTTTTTGTCCTCATTAATTGATTTGTCAGCCCTTCAGTCTTGCAGAGAAAAGCAGGAGAGTATTTGTAAAGAACACCATACGGGATTTTAACACCCAGAGCAAAACAAGTTAGGAAACAAAAGTCATTACAACCAGCTTGGGGTGGGGGGCAGGAAGAAACCACTCTGGGTTTGTGTGTGTTTGATTACCCATTTTAAGCCTGAGCCCAACATTGCTTTCAGATCCTAGGCCTCAGGATCCTAGGCAACGCAAAAAAGGGCAGGTTAATATAAAGGTTAAAACCAAGGGCAGACCAGGGTTCTAATTTAAGTCAAATATCATAATAGCACCCGCACAGAGCTCTGTGACCTTGAGAAATCTGCTTCCTCTGAGACTCAGTCTTCTCATCTGTGAAAGTGGTTGACAGTAACTGAAATCTGAGACACTCTCACTGTCCCATCAGATCCTTCCTTCCCGGAACCGCACAGACGGCGTCTGGCGGCTCAGCGGCGGGCCACGCAGCACTCTGGGGTCGTCCCTCTCCCCTCCGGGCCTCAGTGCTCCCGGAGGCACCGCCGGCGGGCGGGAGGAGCCTAAGCACCACCCCTCCGCTCTGTGAAAGAGGCCGCAGGGCATCGGCGGGCCCGCGGCAGGTGCAGCGCGGCGGCCGAGCTCAGGACTCACCCGCAGGGGCGTGCGAGCCGGAAGACTCACATTCCCCGAGGCGCCCGGCCGCGCGGCGCACTCGCGCTCCTCGCTGCCCGCGAGAGGCGGCCCCAGGCGCGACGGCGGCAACGAGAAAGTGGCGGCGAGCGCCCGCGCGCGCATCCCGGGCTCTAGAGCAGCCCCGGCCCCGCGGCGCCGCCCGGCAACACACGGCGCGGAGTCGCGGCAGTCCCCTCGCTCCCCTCCTCGGAGTCGCGATATGAAGCACAGCTTCGTCCCGCAGGCTCGTGACCAACGCTGCGAGGGCCCCGGGGGATCCAGCCCCGGGAGCCCGAGGACGGCAGCTGTGGGACACGGACGGCGCCGCGGCACCGGGACGGCAGCGGTGGCAGCAGCAGCAACAGCCCACCCAGGATCGCCAAGGAGACCCGTCCCGGCTGCCCTAGCGGCGCGCCGGAAGCGGCTGGCGGCGCGTGACTGCGTACGACCTCCCAACCCCCGCCCCAAGCGCAAGCGCAACTGTCCAGCCCTAGTTGAGGGGCGGGCCCAGAGGAGCTGTTCGGAGGCTTAGAGCCGGGCTGCTATGGCGGACGGACTGCTTCCGGCTGGAAGTTCCGGGAGGAGGAGGAAGCTGCAGCCGCCCGGGCGGAACGCGGGGCATTGCTGTAGGGCTTTCAGGTAACTGGGGCAGCGCTGTGCCGAACGCGTGGGGTCGAGGCCCCGCCTCATCTCTCAAAGCCACCTCGGGCTTTGCGGATCTGTAGCACCGCTCTCAAGGCCTTGTACCAGCCGTCTGTAGTCTGTACCCGCTCGTTCAGGATAGGGTTCTTCTTAGTGCCGCTTCAAGCCGCCCTCCTCAACACGGTGATCTGCCCTCAGTCGGTCCCACCCACCGTCCCGCGCACAGTAATGGTAGGAAGTTGCTGAAATGATTCAAACCAAGCTGAATGACTGTGTGGAGAGGCTCCGGAATCAGATAAGCATTGTATTGCCGTTTCCCTCTGATGTCACAGATTGTCCCACATTTGTACAAGTACCCGCACGACCCTCACCATCTTGTCAGTATATTTCCAATCTGCCTACTTTTCTCTACCAGGCTTCTCCACCTCCACTCTTGTCCCTTCTACCGTCTGTTGTCGACACAACGGCCAGGCTGATCTTTTTGCCCTGTAAGTCTGATTAGGTCACTCCCCGTTTAAGACCCTTCAGTGTCTTCTTCGCTCAGAGTAAAAGTCAAACAGCTTGACCTACAAGACTGGTTTGGTTCCGGCTTCATTCTCTTCCCACGTCTCTTCTCAGTACTGGTAGTTTCCACAAGCTATATAGCACTCTAGCATTCAGAACACTGGCTTTGTGGTGAGCCCCCTGGGTTTGAATTCCAATCTTGCCACATGAAAACTATATATTAAGCATGCAAAGTAACAAATTATGTTTATGAAGTAGAGCCACAGTAATTGGTTCCCATCTTCTCCGTAACTGGTTCTCATCCCAGTAAATGGCACCACCATCCACTAGATTGCTGCTCGAGCCAGGTGTCTGGGAGTCATCCTTGACTCAGGACATCAGCAAGATCTGCACAAATGTCACTCAGAACTGACTGCTTCTTACTATTTCCGCTGTTACTCTAATCCAAGCCTTTACTCCTGACTAGTCTACTTTTTCTTTGACACACTTCAACTCCATTCTTCACACAGTCATCTTTTTTCTTTGCTTACAGTCCTTCAATAGCTTCCTATTGTACTCAACATACCCCAACTATATGACCTATCAGGATAACCTTTTATTTTCAGATTTAGGGCCATCTCTTTACCCATTAGGTTCTCCACCTTGCAACCAAAGGACTCTTTATAAAGTGCAAATCTGATGATATTATTAAAAAACAAAACAAAAAACCTTCTAAAAGCCTCTTATTGTCCCAGGATCAAGCTAGAATTTTTACTAGGCATTTCTGTGATTTGGCTCTTGTTTTCTTTTCAAAAAGCTCAATTTTTTTTCCTGACCATGCCATCTTGTTTTTTTGTAGTATTTTATACTTCCTTCCATGTCATTAATTCTTACTGTTTATACTTTAAGACCAATTTTGAAGTACACTACCCATCCATACCCCACCCAGTCAGTCATCCCCATTTTATGTTCTAGGTCATAGTACTGTGTAACCTCTTTTATAGTATTATGCTTCATGTAGTACTATTCTCCATTCATCTATACATGGCTGGCATCAAGAACAGTAAGTAACACGTAAAGGATGCCATGAATACAGATGTGTGGAGGTGTGGTAGAAGCCCTTGTGAAGGAGCAGTCACAGCATAAGGTCACAACATTTCCTCTTATCCTTTGAGGAGTCTCATGATAAAGGTCCACACAGGCAATTACCGAAACTGCTACTGCTGGATCATGTTAATCTCCTTCATAGCATATATCACA
The DNA here is from genome assembly GCA_032199065.1 of Smutsia gigantea. Classification (NCBI taxonomy): domain Eukaryota; kingdom Metazoa; phylum Chordata; class Mammalia; order Pholidota; family Manidae; genus Smutsia; species Smutsia gigantea. The sequence goes on along the minus strand of JAVSCE010019945.1, from coordinate 75,600 downwards.
CTCTGTAATTATTTATCTGTTCATTTATTGTTTATCTCCCTCCACCACAGTGTATATTTCAAAAGGGCAGGGGCCTTAACTGTATTGTTCATCACTATCCTTAGCACTTGGCACCTCTAAATATTCATTAAGTGAATGTATGGCTGTCAGAAACATCTTCCCACAGTGGAAATCCTTCCAACCTAAATTGATAGAGCTCTGAAGATCCCATTTTGGTGGAATTTCAAGCAGGACCGTGGAGTGGCACAAACAGCACTAAACTAACAAATTTCAGCTGTGTGAATCTGGGTAGACGCCCCCCGCCTTCCCCAGGCCTGTTTCTGTATCTATAGAATGAGCCGGATAACAATCCCTTGAATTCAAACAATGCATTGCTATTTGCAAAGTTCTTTTACCATCTATTATCTCAATGCATTCTCATAGGCAGAGCAGAGATTGTTATTATTTTTATGGAAGCTCGGACTGTTTCATCTGTAAATCTGTAAGAGCTCTTCTATTTTAAACATTCTATGAGTCTGTATAAGTTAATCTCTACAAAAAGCATGATTCCTATCTTCTCTTGACTTTGGCCTTATCGTTTCCTAAGAGGATTTTTAAAAACCTGAACCCGTCTTCTAAGGGGAATCCATTATCTTTGGTTCCTGATAGGTACTCCATTTTTTCTTCTCAGTTTTCCACACTTGTGGCAAAACAAGTCAAGAGGAGGAACACAACCCTGTAGTTGTGGCCCAGCCCTCATTCTGTGGATATGGCAAACAAGGGAAACAAGAAGCGTCAGCAGTTCTCCCTGGAGGAGAAAATGAAAGCTGTGGAAGCTGTAGACTCAGGTAGGAGGAAAAGTGATGTGGCAAAAGAGTTCAGTACCACTCCTTCTACCTTGTCTACATTTTAAAAGGATCGCACCAAATTTGAAGAAAAGGTGTGGGAGGCATCTGTGGGGCCCCAGAGGAAAGGGATGAGAAACGCTCTCTATGACGACATTGATAAGGCTGTTTTTGCTTGGTTTCAAGAAATCCATGCCAAAAACATTCTTGTGACTGGTTCTGTCATTCGGAAAAAAGCACTGAATTTGGCCAACGTGCTTGGCTATGACAATTTTCAAGCAAGTGTGGGCTGGCTGAACAGATTTAGGGATCGCCATGGAATTGCTTTGAAAGCAGTTTGTAGAGATGATAGTGACAGATTAATGAATGGTCCAGGAATAGATAGGGTTAATGAGTGGCATGCAAGGGAAATTATAAAACTGATTGCTGACTATAGCCCAGATGATATCTTTAATGCTGATGAGGCAGGAGTGTTTTTTCATTTGCTTCCCCAGCACACACTTGCTGTGAGAGGGGACCATTGTAGAGGGGGCAAGAAAGCAAAGCAGCAGTTGACAGTACTCTTTTGTTGCAATGCTTCAGGGACTGAAAAAATGGGGCCATTGATTGTTGGTAGGTCAGCCAACCCACACTGCCTCAGGAACGTCCATTCCCTCCCTTGTGATTACCGAGCCAACCAGTGGGCATGGATAACGCAGAATCTGTTTAATGAGTGGCTGATGCAAGTGGATCCCAGGATGAAGCAGGCAGAATGCCGGATTCTCCTGCTCATTGACAACTGCTCTGCTCACATTGTGCTTCCACGCTTGGAAAGGATTCAGGTGGGTTATCTGCCCTCCAACTGTACTGCCGTTCTACAGCCACTGAATCTTGGCATAATTCACACCATGAAAGCACTGTACAGGACCCACCTTCTAATGCAGATTCTCCTCAAGCTCAACAGCCATAAAGATCAAGAAACAGTGGACATCAAGCAGGCCATTGACATGATAGCTGCAGCATGGTGGTCAGTCAAGCAGTCCACGGTGAAATGCTGGCAGAAGGCAGGCATCATCCCTATGCAACTGGCAGATTCTGACACAGCAGCAGTAACCAGTGAACCAGATATCACCATTGAAAAGTGGCACTCAGTGGCTATTGCCACCTGTGTCCCAGATGAAATACATTTCCAGGACTTTGTCACTGCAGATGATGATCTCATCATCTCGCAGGAGCTGAGGGACACAGAGGTCATCCGGGGCATGGAGACTGGTGAAAGTCCTGATGAAACTGGCAGTGAAGGTGAGGGGGAAGCATCTTTACCACAGCAGCCAAAAATCACCATCACAGAGGCCATCTCAAGTGTACAGAAACTTCGATGGTTCCTTTCCACTTGTGTAGGTGTTCCTGATGCCGTTTTTGGACAGCTAAATGGCATAGATGGATATTTAATGAGAAGAGTGACACAAACTCTTGTTGATCCCAAAATTACAGATTTCCTCCAAACAAAATAATGTAGGAATTAACTGCCTCTTTTAATTTAAAAGATGTAGTTCACAAAATAAAGATTTCTTTACATGGGTGTCTTGCCAATGGGTTTCAGCCCTGAGCAAGTTCACTATGCATTCAGTGTGACCAAAGAAATGACAGTAGAATGTTCTTGGGGGTGAAAGGGTTATACCCAACTTTATTTCCACAGTGGCAGTTCAATCACTAGAATCCCATCCATTCAGAGTGAGTCTGCATGCAGCAAGCCAGTCTCTGCCTCCGGGCCTCTCTACCTGCACAGCCATCCCAGTCTCTGTCCTCTGCTCTGCTCTGCTCTCCTGCAGCCTTGCAGCCATGCCACCATGTCACCCAGAGCCCTGGGCAGGGCTCTTTATAGAGTCAATAATGACACATTGCCCACACATTTGTAGTGAGCTAGCCAACCAGGGCCAGGTGAGAATCCTGGCCACAGAACCTTCACTTTATCCACAACGGGATATTGAACTTAAATTTTAGGCAGTATCATTATGACAGTCTTCCAGTCTTCTGAAGTAATCAGGAAACTTCCTTGAATGGAATTTGGAAATGAATTTGACTAAAATGTGTGTTCTGTCTTGAGTAACCCAATGGTTCCCAAACTTGTCTGCCTCTTAGGGTCCCTTGGAGCATCTTTAAAAAATTTCCTGAACCGAGGCCTAATCCCAGACCAATTAAATCACAATCTCTGGTGATGGGCCACAGGCATTCATAGTTTTTGAAGCTCCCCAGGTGATTCCCATGTGCAAAAAAGTTTGGGAATAACTGGATTAGCCACAGGAAAATCAAGCACACTGTGGGTCAGGAGCCAACTTCCCAATAAGCTCAGTGGTATCCAAGGTTTGCTCACTTCAGAATCACTTGGAAGCCTTGCTAGAACCCACATTGCTGGGCTCCCCCTCCAGAATTTCTGATTCAGTGGGTCCTAGGTCGGGTCCAAGAGTTTGCATTTCTGACAAGTTCCCAGGTAATGCTGATGCTGAAGTCCAGGGACCATACTTTTAGAACCCCTGGTCTAGTGGAATTCTAGCATTTCTCTCTTCAGTTGGCCATCTGAATACTTCCAATTACTGTTTTTTTTTTAAAGCAACAGCTTTTCTTATTCTAGAGCTGTTATCTCCTTTCTGCTGATTGGTAACTCCAGAATGTTCCTAGCTATTCTCTTGAATGCCTCATCAGCTAGCCAAGTATTCAACAGAGGTACGTCCATCTGAGCCCAAAGAATTAACAGGAACCATGTAGTCTATTAAATCACCTCGTAGTACTTCATGCTTATTATTAATAGGGAGCTGGGGTACAGGGAAATAAAGTGCATTAAAGAGGAGACATGATATAATCTGGGAGGCATGGGATAATACCAGACAATCCCATTAGTCAAGATCATGGGAGAAAACACACAGTGAACCTCTCAGTTTCCAGACAAGGTGAGAGGAAAGCTTGCGAGAGAGGCAGCAGGTGGAGAGGATTTGCATCATCCCCTGCTTGGATTATGCACTGTTCCTCTCCACACCTATGGATAATCCAGCCTGGACCATGTAATTAAGATGAGAGCATGTCTTGCCTGAGGGTTTCAGCCCTGGGCAAATTCACTACGGATTCAATAAGCCCGAGAAATAACAGTGGAACATTCTTGGGGTAAAAGGGTTTATACCTGGCTTTATTCTCCCAGTGATAGGTTGAGCACCAGAATGACATCTGTGTCCAACAGCCTGTAGGTCCATAATCCCTCTCCATCTCTGCCTCCAGCCAGACTGCTGGGTAGAGCTCTTTATATAGTGACTCAGTCAATACTAGCTTATTGCCTAGGGTGTGGAAGCATTAGCCTAGCAGTTAGGCCTATTATATCATCAAGTTTAGGGTCAGGAGAGGATACTAGCCATAGGAACTTCCATTTTCCTCAGAGAGCATACCATGTTTGCTTTCACTAAAACTGTAAGTCACTTTTATTCCTTCGTCTTTGTTCTTCAGAGAAATCTGCTAAAGAGTTGTTTTTAAGTTATTTAAAACTATATATGTTTAGACTTCCGGGAAGATGGCGGTGTGAGCAGGGCAGCGGAAATCTCCTCCCCAAACCATATATATTTATGAAAATACAACACATACAACTATTCCTAAAACAGAGACCAGAAGATACAGGACAGAACCCAGGCTGCAACTACACCCAAGAGGACTCGGCACCTAGCGAAGCGGGTAAGATACAGAACCGCGACCCGGCAGGACCCGAGCACTCCCCCACCCCAGCGCACAGGCGGGAGGAGAGGATTCAGAGCGGGGAGGGAGTGGAAGCACAGGCCCGCGAAATAACCAGCCCTGGTTATCTGCGCCGGGAGCACTGACACACAACGCACAGTGTATTGGAGATTGGAGAGACAGAGGGTCCAGGATCTGAGCTTGGCAACGCACCCGGGTCCTCTCAGCCGGCTCCCTGGGACAAAAGAAAAGCGTGCGTTTTTTTAGCGGTCTTAAAGAGACGGGCCGAATAGAGGAGCAGGATCATCCCAGCACACTCGGCCCAGCAGGCTGGGAATCCTGGGGAATTTCAGACCCCTTGGATGGCGACTGGGAAAAAGTAGCTGCACTGAGATTTCCCACAGAGATCAGCAGCCTCCCATTCATTCCCACCCCGGCCAGAGCTACAAAGGGCCGTGTGGCGCAGCTCGGCAGAGCGGGCGCAGCTGCAGAATAGTGGAACAGCAACACCACCTGCAGCATCCTCACAGAATCTACTTTTAATTTAAAAGGGCTTTTTTTTCTTTTCTTTTCTTTCTTTCTTTTTTTCCCTCTTTTCTTTTCTTTTCCTTTTTTCTCTTTTCTTTCTTTTTTTTCTTTTTAAGAGGCTTAAAGAGCCCAGCTGACACACGTGGTGCCTACCAGCGACTACTTCTATTGCCATGAAAAGACAGAGGATATGGTACAAACAAAGCTCACCCAGACCCAGACAACACCAGAGAGGGAGTCTGATGGGATGGAAATGCACAATCTTCCTGAAAAAGAATTCATAATAAAAGTCATAACCATACTGATGGGTCTACAGAGTAATATGCAAGAGCTGAGGGAAGAAGTGAGGGAAGTGAGGAAAGACAATGCAGAAATCAGACAAGCGATCAACGGGCTTAGCAGCAGGCTGGACGAGATGCAAGAGACTGTTGATGGAATAGAAATCAAAGAACAGGAATACAGAGAACCTGAGGCAGAGAGAGATAAAAGGATCTCTAGGAATGAAAGTATATTAAGAGAATTGTATGACCAATCCAAACGGAACAATATTCGCATTATAGGAGTACCAGAGGAAGAAGAGAGAGAAAAAGGGATAGAAAGTGTCTTTGAAGAAATAATTGCTGAAAACTTCCCCATGCTGGGGAAGGAAATAGTCTCACAGTCCACAGAAGCCCACAGATCTCCCAACACAAGGGACCCAAGGAAGACAACACCAAGATACATAATAATTAAGATGGCAAAGATCAAAGATAAGGAGAGAGTATTAAAGGCAGCTAGAGAGAGAAAAAAGATCACCTACAAAGGAAAACCCATCAGACTATCATCAGACTTCTCAACAGAAACCTTACAGGCCAGAAGAGAATGGCATGATACATTTAACGTTATGAAACAGAAGGGCCTCGAACCAAGAATATTGTATCCAGCACGATTATCATTTAAATATGATGGAGGGATTAAACAATTTCCAGAGAAGCGAAAGCTGAGAGAGTTTGCCTCCCATAAACCACCTCTACAGGATATCTTAAAGGGACTGCTCTAGAGGGAAGCACTCCTAAGGCTAAAAAGATGTCACCAGAGAAAATAAAATCATAGCAAAGAAAGCAGACCATCCAAATACTAACTAAAGGCAAAGAATAAAACACCTAGTATATAAAGAATGGAGGAGGAAGAATAAGAACGGAAGGAAATAAAGAAACATCAGACAGTGTTTACAATAACTTAACAAGAAAGTTAAGTTAGATTGTCAGATAGTAAAGAAGCTACCCTTGAACCTTTGGTAACCACGAATCTAAAGCCAGCAATGGCAATAAGTACATATCTATCGATAATCACCCTAAATGTAAATGGACTGAATGCACCAATCAAAAGACACAGAGTAACAGAATGGATAAAAAAGCAAGACCCATCTATATGCAGCTTACAAGAGACTCACCTCAAACCCAAAGATATACACAGACTAAAAGTGAAGGGATGGAAAAAGATATTTCATGCAAACAACAAGGAGAAAAAGCAGGTGTTGCAATACTTGTATCAGACAAAATAGACTTCAAAACAAAGAAAGTAGCAAGAGATAAAGAAGGACATTACATAATGATAAAGAGGTCAGTACAATAAGAAGATATAACCATTATAAATATATATGCACCCAACACAGGAGCGCCGGCATATGTGAAACAAATACTAAAAGAATTAAAGGAGGAAATAGAAAGCAATGCGTTCATTTTAGGAGACTTCAACACACCACTCACTCCAAAGGACAGATCGACCAGACAGAAAATAAGTAAAGACACAGAGGCACTAAACAACACACTAGAACAGATGGACCTAACAGACATCTACAGAACTCTGCACCCAAAGCAGCAGGATACACATTCTTCTCAAGTGCACATGGAACATTTTCCAGAATAGACCACATACTAGGCCACAAAAAGAACCTCAGTAAAGTCAAAAATATTGAAATTGTACCAACCAACTTCTCAGATCACAAAGGTATAAAACTAGAGATAAATTTTAGAAAGAAAACAAAAAGGCTCACAAATACATGGAGACTTAACAACATTCTCCTAATTAATCAATGGGTTAACGACCAAATCAAAACAGAAATCAAAGAATATATGGAGACAAATGACAATGACAACACAAAGCCACAACTTCTGTGGGTTGCAGCAAAGTCAGTTCTAAGAGGAAAGTATATTTCAATCCAGGCCTATTTAAAGAAGGAAGAACATTCCCAAATGAATAGTCTAAAGACACAATTTCTGAAATTGGGAAAAGAAGAACAAATGAGGCCCAAAGTCACCAGAAGGAGGGACATAATAAAGATCAGAGAAGAAATAAATAAAATTGAGAAGAATAAAACAATAGAAAAAAATCAATGAAACCAAGAGTTGGTTCTTTGAAAAAATAAACAAAATAGATAAACAGCTAGCCACTTATTAAAAGAAAAAGAGAAGCTACACACATAAACAGAATCAGAAATGAGAAAGGAAAAACCACGATGGACCCCCCACAGAAATACAAAGAATTATAAGAGAATACTAGGAGAATCTATATGCTAACAAGCTGGAAAACATAGAAGAAATGGACAACTTCTTAGAAAAATACAACCTTTCAAAACTGACCAAGCAAGAAACGGAAAAACTAAACAGACCAATCACCAGGAACGAAATTGAATCGGTAATCAAAAAATTACCCAAGAACAAAACCCCCAGGCCAGATGGATTCACCTCTGAATTCTACCAGACATATAGAGAAGAAATAACACCCATTCTCCTTAAAGTTTTCCAAAAAATAGAAGAGGCGGGAATACTTCCAAACTCATTCTATGAAGCCAGCATCACTCTAATACCAAAGCCGGGCAAAGACCTCACCAAAAAAGAAAATTAAAGACCAATATCCCTGATGAACGTAGATGCAAAAATACTCAACAAAATATTAGCAAACCAAATTCAAAAATACATCAAGAGGATCATACACCATGATCAAGTGGGATTCATCCCAGGGATGCAAGGATGGTACAACATTCGAAAATCCATCAACATCGTCCACCACATCAACAAAAAGAACAAAAAACACATGATCATCTCCATAGTTGCTGAAAAAGCATTTGACAAAATTCAGCATCCATTCATGATAAAAACTCTCAACAAAATGGGTATAGATGGCAAGTACCTCAACATCATAAAGGCAATATATGACAAACCCACAGCTAACGTCATACTTAACAGCGAGAAGCTAAAAGCTTTTCATCTAAGATCGGGAACAAGACAGGGATGCCCACTCTCTCTACTGTTATTCAACATAGTACTGGAGGTCCTAGCCACGGCAATCAGACAAAACAGAGAAATACAAGGCATCCAGATTGGTAAAGAAGAGGTCAAATTGTCACTATCTGCAGATGACATGATACTGTACATAAAAAACCCTAAAGACTCCACTCCAAAACTACTAGAATATCTGAATTCAGCAAGTTGCAGGATACAAAATTAACACACAGAAATCTGTTGCTTTCCTATACACTAACGATGAGCTAACAAAAAGAGAAATCAGTAAAACAATTCCATTCAAAATTGCATCAAAAAGAATAAAATACTTAGGAATAAACCTAACGAAGGAAGTGAAAGACCTATACCCTGAAAACTACAAAACACTCCTAAGAGAAATTAAAGAGGACACTAACAAATGGAAATGCATCCCATGCTCTTGGCTAGGAAGAATAAATATTGTCAAAATGGCTATACTACCTAAAGCAATCTACAGATTCAACGCAATCCCTATCAAAATACCAACAGCTTTCTTCAATGAACTCAAACAAATAATTCTAAAATTCATATGGAACCATAAAAGACCCCAAATAGCCAAAGCAATCCTGAGAACGAGGAATAAAACAGGGGGAATTACGCTCCCTGACTTCAAGCTTTACTACAAAGCCACAGTAATCAAGACAAATTGGTATTGGCACAAAAATAGACCCGCAGACCAATGGAACAGAATAGAAAATCTAAACATTAACCCAAACATACATAGTCAATTAATATATGATAAAGGAGCCTTGGATATACAATGGGGAGATGACAGCCTCTTCAGCAGCTGGTGTTGGAAAAACTGGACAGCTACATGCAGGAGAATGAAACTGGACTAGTGTCTAACCCCATACAGAAAAGTAAACTCAAGGTGGATCAAGGACCTGAATGTAAGTCATGAAACCATAAAACTCTTAGAAAAAAACATAGGCAAAAATCTCTTGGACATAAACATGAGCAACTTCTTCATGAACATATCTCCCCGGGCAAGGGAAACAAAAGCAAAAATGAACAAGTGGGACTATATCATGCTGAAAAGCTTCTGTACAGCAAAGGACACCATCAGTAGAACAAAAAGACATCCTACAGTATGGGAGAATATATTCATAAAAAACGTATCTGATAAAGGGTTGACATCCAAAATATATAAAGAACTCATGCACCTTAACAAACAGAAAGCAAATAATCCAATTAAGAAATGGGCAGAGGACATGAATAGACACTTCTCCAAAGAAGAAATTCAGATGGCCAACAGGCACATGAAAAGATGCTCCACATCGCTAATCATCAGAGAAATGCAGATTAAAACCACAATGAGATATCACCTCACACCAGTGAGGATGGCCAATATCCAAAACACAAACAACAACAAATGTTGGCGAGGATGTGGAGAAAAGGGAACCCTCCTACACTGCTGGTGGGAATGCAAATTAGTTCAACCATTGTGGAAAGCAGTATGGAGGTTCCTTAAAAAAACTCAAAATAGAAATACCATTTGACCCAGGAATCCCACTCCTAGGAATTTACCCTAAGAATGCAGCAGCCCAGTTTGAAAAAGACAGCTGCACCCCTATGTTTATTGCAGCACTATTTACAATAACCAAGAAATGGAAGCAACCTAAGTGTCCATCAGTAGATGAATGGATAAAGAAGAGGTGGTACATATACACAATGGAATATTATTCAGCCATAAGAAGAAAACAAATCCTACCATTTGCAACAACATGGATGGAGCTAGAGGGTATTATGCTCAGTGAAATAAGCCAAGCAGAAAAAGACAAGTATCAAATGATTTCACTCATACGTGGAGCATAAGAGCAAAGTAAAAAACTGAAGGAACAAAACAGTAGCAGACTCACAGAACCCAAGAATGGACTAATAGTTACCAAAGAGAAAGGGACTGGGAGGATGGGTAGGAAGGGAGGGACAAGGGGAAAAAGGGGCATTACGACTAGCAGACGTAATGTTGGGGGGGCGGCGCAGGGAGGGCTGTACCACTCAGAGAAGACTAGTGACTCTATAGCATCTCACTATGCTGATGGAAAGTGAGTGTAATGGGGTTGGTGGGGGGAACTGATAAAGGGGGTAGTTTAATAACCATAATGTTGCACATGTAATTGTAGATTAAGGATACCAAAATAAAATAATTAAAAAAAACTATATATGTTTATAATTTGATTTGTATTAAGGTTTTTATTCTACAGAGAAGGCATTCTTAAGTTCCTTACAACCCTACTATCTATTCTAATAAGTGAGATAAATTTCATTTTTAGAAGGCAACACAATACGTTAGTGTTCCTTCCCCCCACCCCCCAGGTTAATTTTGTGGCTATTTCAGAAACACAATGCAATTCATTCTGTAGTTACTTAATTGAAACATGTATAAAGCAGATTAATCATAAAGTACTGCTTCTATTTGAACACAACAATCACAAAAAACATGTTTAAATAGATGTTTTTTAAAGCTATTTTGGATAATCTTTCGTTTTAACGACTAGTATAACTTGAATTTAAAGTAAGATACATATTTCAAATTCTTAACAGGAGAGGAAACAATGTCTTGTGGGCAACTCCTGCAGATCTATTTCATCGTCAGTACCTTAACTGCTCTCATCAGCTTGTGTCAAGATTACTGACACAATTTCTCTAATTTCTTCCCAACTTTCTCCTGAAGTCCATTTTGCACATAATGTTAATTTGTTGGCATCATGCCATTTCCCCTGCCCCCAGTGTCTGTGGTGGCTCCCAAAAGCCTAAAAAAAAATAAAAAGACTAGATTATTCAGCTGAGTTTTAGGACCCTCTGGAGCTCACCACCACCTGCACTTCCAGCTTGATTGCTCAGTACAATTCAGCGAGCGTGTACTGCCCCCAAATAGGCCACTGCCTTTCGCTCCTGTCTGCCAGTGCGCCCTTGCCTGAATGCCTCACCCTGCTCTCCACCAAGCTAGGCCCTACACATTCTTCCAAAACTGGAGTCCTCTTTCTTCCAGCCTTTCTTGAAGACTCCAGCACCTATTCCACCCTTCTTTCCCTCAACTCCTCAACACTTCTTGTCTCTAGCACTCAGTTAAGCACTTAAATGTTTTATCATTGTTCTGTAGCTCTTTTGACTAGACTGTAAGCTCCATGGGAACAGGACCAGTCAGCTTTTGTAAACTTAATGGTACCTAGCACTGTGCTGGGCACATCCTAAGCACTTCAATAAACATTTGTGTATTAATTGACACATACATATAATGTTTGTCAAAGCCACCTTATTCTTAAAGCTGTATGGAACATTGGTTCTACTAGAAAATGACTTAAGAGATAAGGTAGCGGTGTCCTCTAGTTAAAAGGATTTGCAAAATTTTCCCATGAAAATAGTTGCCTCAAACACTATTCCAGTCCAGGTTATAGTCTGTTCTTTGATAATAAATAATTCTAATACAGAGAATTAAACCTGTTTTCCTTCCACAGAAAATAATTGCAGATTCTCCATTTATACACAGATTTTAGTGTGACAAGGCTTTGTCTAAGTGCCTTGCATATAGTAGTATTCAGTAAAAGTGTGCTTAAACTTGCTTAAAAAAAGATCTTACATTTCTTGACTCATTTAACATATAATATGAATTAGATCCCAGTAGATGAAAATCATATCCTAAAGAAAGGGCTTTTACAGTCTGGTTTTACATTGACTAAACCTTTGATTCTATTGGATGTTATGGGGTGTTTTTTTTTTTTTGTTCAATGCTTTGTTTTTTAAACTATAAGAGGTTAATGTTCTCCCTTCTGAGTCTGTTGTATTCATCAGACCCTTTGTGGCTTCTGCCTGACTCTCTGGCCCCTCACTTAACCTGGTTTTGCCCCAGTTGACCAATCCACTCTATAGGCTAACATTCTGGGACTAGGCCCCCATCTCAGTTGTGCTGTCTTGAGGCTAAAAAGGTGTACCTGGCACGGACTAAGTGTTCTGAGTGCTACCATCATTACTATCCATCCCTGTTCAGAACATTATCAGTACCATCTAGGGGCAGGGACCTGCCTTACCAGTCCTTTCTTCCACCGACACATCTTGGGGTTCAGTTTTCCAGAATCACCCAACCTGATCATAAATAAAACCTAAGGAGTTTTCTTTGCCCTGTTCCTAAGAAGAGCTCTTTCATTAAAAAGAAGGTAAGAGTTAATTGGTTGCCTATTATGTCAAGTACTGCTTCATTTCTTATCATTTAATCATTCCTGAAAATCCTAATACAAAAGGACAAATAGGTTCAGGTAATGCAATTCCATCCAGAGTTGCAGACCTATAAAAAGTGTTCACATCTGAAGCCATAGTTCTTTGAAGTGGAATGTGGTAGTATATTCTGGCCACTAGAGGGCAGAGATGAATTACATAAGAGAAAATTTAGCCAACCGAAGAAGCCTTAGGAACTTCATATGTAATTTCTCTGACATGGTAGAAATTGAGAGGGAAGCTTAGGAAAGAGAAACATACAAAGTGGGACGTGTTCAAACAACTTAGAAATAACTTCCTTGGACCACCTAATCCACCCCATTACACACCTATCTCTTCATTAGAGAATTTTTCCAACCTAATGGTAACCACAAGCCATGAAATTGACCCAGGGCAGATAGACAAGCTCTGAAAATGAGCCACTGTTAAAGAAGTAACTATGCACCAAACATAGCCAGGCTTGCAATAATCACATATTGGACCTTATAATACACCCACTGCTGGCTGCAGAGGCTCTAATGATGAAATTCATGGCTCTACTCTCAAGGAGTCCAGTTAGTAGACAAAGGAAAGGAAAACTAAGACTACAGAGTGGGAAATGCCATTTTAGAGACTATGCAGAGAATATATAGGAGTGCAGAGATGGAGTCCAAGAGAGTCCCTGCATGAGAAAGGAGGACTTCAATAGCAAATGCTGTCAAGGACAAGGGATATTTAAGTATCCAGAAGGAAGAGTAGGGAGTTACGCATATGGAACTAAAATGCAACTCCTGGCACAAGGAATAGCATATATGAAGGCCTGGGGTAATAAAACCTGGCTCATTTGGGAATAGTTAGGGTTAGAAGTTGATATGTCAAGCAAAGGATGTATGACAAGAGGCTGGAGATGTAAGCAAGAGCAAAGGTTTTAAAGTCTTGTTGGCTAGAGTTAATTTTGAACTTATCCTGAAAACACTTGGAGAATAACTTACAAGTAGCAAAGTTCAAATATCTTTTTAGAAAATAATTGATAACTTATGTGGAGACTGGGTTATAGAGAAATGGGTAAACTAGTTAAGCTGAGCATAGTCCTGAAGAGAAATGATGAACACTGAGGGCAAGGACATCAAGAGACTCTTACCAGGCAGACGGATTTGGATGGGCGTTTAAGAGAAATAGTTCTAGGTTCTGGCTTGAGTAGCACCCATTATTGAGATAGATTAATAGGGAAAGAGAAGATGAGTTTGGGGTGTGCTGCATGTGAGGTGCCTCTGGGTATCCAGGCAGAGCTGTCCAATAGCAACTGCTCTGGAGATTACTACAGACAGATATGCTGGTTGGTGTTCTAGAGAGGCCAGGCTGGAAATCATGTTTGGTTACCATTATTACACAGACAACAAGGCTGTTGAAACCACAGATGTGGATGTATTCATCCAGAGAACGCTTATGATGCAAGGTGTTCATGATATAGAGGAGGTCCATGAAAAGCCTTTTTATAATCATTTGTATGTGCATGCACATGTGGCTATTGCTCCAAGAAGAGCCATACTTTTCATCAGTTTCAAGTGGATCTGAAAATTAAAAACTTAAGCAGTGGTGCTAAATGTGGAGAGAAGAAGCTGAGAACACAAGCACTGAAAGGACAGATGGGGGTGCAGGGCGCCCCAGGTGCTTGAAGAGGATGCTGGAGGATCTGTGAGGCACTTTACTAGCTCTGGAACCCAGATGCTACATGCGGACCCAGGGCTGGGGGTGGGGTGCGCAGTGCACATGATGGTAAGACTAGACGGGCCCTTAGGCCATTCAGTCCAGCTCCTTCACTCTGTGGGGTGGACATGAGCTTGGAGGCAGAATGCCCAGTTACAGAAGTACTATAAAAGAAGAGTGAAAACACTCTCACTCTTCCACAGGATTGAGAGGCAGAAAGGGGAGGAATTCTAGGAGAGGCTTCATGGCAGGTATGGGGAGGTGGTGGCACAGATTATTCCTTACAAAGTGTTATGTTCTAGTTAGGAATTACACTCCCAATTCTCTCACTTAGTCTGTATAAAATGTTAGCCTCAGTTTACTAATGGGAAAACTGACTCAAAATTCACCAAAAATCGGAGTTAGGTCAGTAGTCAAACATGATCCAGACTTGGGTTTTCTGATTCCAACACGGTACAGAATAGAGGTCATGCAACATGAGAACTAGAAGGTCCTCAAGGAATCAAATCCTCCTTCTCTCTACACTGATGGAAAAATGGAGTCCTTAAAGGGTTACCTGACTCACCTAGAGCCACAAAATAAAAAGGAAAGAATCAGGTTTCTCTGTGCTTTATGTCATCTTTCTATGTGGACAGATCCTTTGGTTGCAGTTGAGAAAAATTAATAACTGAATCACTCTCTAAATGTAAGATATAGTATTTTAAAGCTCACTGGTGACCTAAATGTGTTTCTTAGAACACCCCTTGCTCTTAAATAATTGATACACAGAGTAACATTTTATTAGCATAACAATTCATTAGCAGACAAATGAAAGGATACTTCTAGATCTCAACACATAGTATCTTATAATGAACAACACAAACATAGCCCTCCAGAAGAAAAGGATCGGCTATTAACCAAGTCCCGCTCCTGCAGCAGGCTGCAGTCCATCAGTGCCTCATCCATATCCCGTTGAGGTGTAAGCAGGATTTATGTGGAACAGCATCAAGGCACTTGGCTTCAATGAAACAAGATGAATGTGGTATAAAATATGTTCCTGAACTCATTAGCCTTGAATAATTAAAAAAAGAGAAGGCAGTATTTTTTTTTTTAGTGAATAGACAAGACTGAGAATTTTTCATTTACCTGTCACCCTGATATTGTCTTGATTTGTATATAAAATTGCAAAGGAGACAAAGGTAGCATTGTATATAGATTAGTTTGTTCACACTGATTTTTGAGGAATCATGGCAGCAACAAAACTCTTAACAGTAATTTGCCAGCTAAACTGAACTGAAAAGGCAAGAGCTGTGTGATTCCAAGTATCTTATTATTTTAGGGATGGGATGAGGGAAGAGAACCTCCCTAAAATAAGATTATTACAACTGCAGTTAAAAATCCTCTCTAGCTAAGGCTGTTTGTCTGTTAACTACAAATCCTTCAGTTAGAAATTTTGTCACTGGTATTTTATAATAAGATTATAATTACTTGGACTTTTTCAGAGCTATAATTCAAGTCCAAGAAAAGTTATACAAGGTTCCAGTGTAGACGTACAAGCATGGTGTCTCCAAGGAACGCATTTAGTGTCCTTCATTATTCCAGTCTTCATAATTCAATAAATCTCCAACCTATTTTACATCAATAAAAGAAAAATACTAAAAAAAAAAAAATCCACTATTTAGTATAACACTTATTTAACTTTCCTAATGGTATTTAACATGTTGACTTTAAAATTTCAGGTGCAAAATGCTTTATAAAAAAACAGTCCTTGTCAGGATAAAATTACCTTATAAAAATAAATCTTCCCCACTCACACATCTAAATTCTCCATTTCCAGAGTTACTAACATTAAAAAAAAAGTACCTTTAATTTACAGTATTTCAATAGTATTTTACTTTAGTATTAGGCTATAACAAACCAGCTGGTGTATTATTTTGGCCAGTTCCAGTATAATTTTCATTGTTGTTATCATCATGCAAATTAATTATTCCATTCATGATCATCTAAAATCCATACTAAAAAAAAAAAGCCAATTCAGAGCCTAAAAGATTTCTAAATCCAATTTCCTCCTCTTTAGTTTTCAAACCCAGTTTCAAGTAAGGCATCATTAGAACAGGTAAGGAAAACATTAGAAGGGGGAAAAGACAACATGTGACAGAATAGAAAAATTAAGCAAAGTCTAAATTGTATTGATCAGGTTTTTCCCATGTCACTGTGGAATCACTCCCTGATTAGGTCAGGGGCATCCATGCCTCCCTGTTTGCCTCAGTTGCCTGACTCCTGCTCAGACCCCAGCAGACGCTCAAATCAGCCCCCCCATAAAACACCCCAAGTTGCCCCTGTGTGTTATCTAGGAGTTACCATCCACCCACATACTGGATTTAGTACCATAGTCCCAGCACTTGGCCCAGGATCCTGGACTCCTGCACAGGTCCTCAAGAAGTATTTGAGGTATTGTCCACATTGATGCAAAAAGAATCTACGGTTCATGTATAGCAATACATACAGGAAAACAATTCATTAAGAATGTTACTAGAGATCACATAGCCCAAATTTATCTTAATACTGAGGTAGAGCAGGGACACGGGACAAGTATCATGATTAATTTTTCCTGCCTATTAAAAATGCTGATATATAAATATAAATGCTGAGATATAGTAAGAACAGGAGGGACTCCATCTTAAGGCTAAGATTCCATCTTAAAAGCCAGGGAGTTAGGATGCAAAATTCTAACATACTTTATGGTAATTAGCCAACAACCCTCTTAAAGGCAGGACAAGGAGTCCTAAATGTTATGTCCCCACTGCCTGAGGGTAACCACTATCTTAAGAAGAACAGGATCAATAAATTCCTGTGTTTTAAGTCTGTTTTACAGAGTATCTAGAGGACTGAATATGGATGATGACATGTCTGTCACCAGAGACAGACAGCATGAGACCACCTGTCAAGCCTATGCTCTCTTGGCCCTTTACCCCATTCTTGAAATCCTTAAAAGATACGAATCCTAAGCCTTTAAGCATGCCTCCTCTCTGAGGCTTCCTGCACTCCCCTGTCTCTGAGTGTGTACTTTGCCCTAAGTAAAGCCCTCTTGCTGCTCAGGTTACTGTGTTTTGTCTTCATGCTTTTCCAAGCCCCTTGGGAGATTTTTTTTAATAAGAGACCTCTTTCCCAGTGGTAAGTGTGTTACTCTGCTGTTTCATTCAGTTTTATAGACTTAAGCACAAGTCTACTTTAAACAATTAGGGAAGGGCTACAGAGATCTCTGATTTGGGCTTGCAAGCTCCCACCACCTGGGTGACCAGGATGGGATGTCACACTATCAGCCTGCCTGAAAATTGCCTTTCATTGCTTGGGGAAGTTCTCAGAACATAATCTCACTCCACCCAGTGCTCTGCAGCTCCCCCAGATCCTGGGATATTAGGGGCTTAGTTCCCATGCTGTGTAGATTCAAGCAGACAATGGACACAAGGTGACCCTGGCTTCAGTCGTTGGCAAGGGATTAGCCCTATGCCGAGCAGTTCAATGAACTTCCCTTTCCTCCCTCTGCTCTTCCTTGCTCTCTACTGCATGCACGGCTGTTGCCACTCACTACTACTCTTGCTTTAGTGTGGACAGCCATGAGAGCATAAGCACAACCATCTTAAGTTCAGCAGCCATTCTAGATGTGGGGAGCCGTGTTTGGTTACTGCTTGACATAAGTGAAGCCATGTTGTGAACTTCCTCCATATTGTAGAGAGAACTTGTTTATCCTGCAACTTTTGTCCTTGTACAAGTTGTTTTGAGACATGAATGTCTGGGAACAGAGTAACCGTTCCTTGGTCCTGGGAACGGGGAACTTGATTAAGAAAACAACTCTCTGTATGATAAGGTAGTGTCTTTGTTGTAATGCCAATATACTTTGGATAGTTTCATAACAAGACTGCATATATACCAAAGAGAAATAAAGCATTTTGGCTTTCTGCACCGACAGACTGCCCTCCTGTGATCTTTGTATATACAAACCCTTGCTCCCCCCCCACCCCCATTCAGGTACTGTTCGACTCCTGCGGGCAGGCCCCAGCACTTTAGTGAATTCCTTCCTTCCTTACACTCAACCGACCTGTTCGAGAATTCTTTCTCAGTCAAGAAACCTCCCGATCTGGGTTGGGTTGAGGTTTCACCTACCACACAAGGAGCCACCTCCCCTAACACAGCAGCCTGGCAACAAGGTAACTTCTGGACTCCATTTAAGTTCCCAAGGAATTCACCTGCAGCCCTTTTCTCACTTTTATGTTAAGATCAGGGCTAAAACCCAGTTTCTTAAATGACAAATTACTAAGAAAATACTCCTGCAGGGAATGACCATTCTTGTTAAAATGTAGCCACTAGCATTAGAATAGTCTAATGAACTCATCTAACACTCTGATTAGTCTTTAAAGACCACCAGTTACCTCCCTGTAAATTTACCAACAAACTTTGGCTTCAATGTCTCTTCCTGTTTAAAAGCTAAGTCAGACTATCTAAACTTTGTTTTTCTTCGGTCCTATCTTCAAAATAAAATGTATTTGTAAAGTAACACCTGTTTTCCCACCATCAGAGGCTATAGTCACTAGGTCTAGTGCTCTGGAGGTCAATTCAGGCTTTTACACCAACCAGGCAACTGCATGCTTTTTCTTTCTTTCTGCTTTGGCAAGTCTTTGCCCCTCTGTTTCTAGAAACAGAACCAAGCTCTGACCTTGCTCTCAAACTAAGGTGTGGCTCCTAACCCTCATCTCCCTACTGTTGTACTGGGCTAACCAGGGACTGGATCCTATTCTGATGAGTCTCTCTCTTTTCTCCCTCATTTACTCAGAGAGAGTCTTCAATGGTCTATTCCCTCGCATGAATGTTATCCTTAGTCTCCCTGTGTATTGGTACACTCCACCCCTCTGGATGTAAGAGTTTTAACCACAAGAGTATACACAGTACACTTCAACTAAATGACCATTTGAAGATATTCAGAATTTTGTGCATTTGTCAATAAGCAATAAGAAAATGGTTCACTACTTCAAGCTCTACTACAAAGCCACAGTAATCAACACAATTTGGCACTGGCACAAGAACAGAACAATAGACCAATGGAACAGACTAGAGAGCCCAGATATAAACCCAACTATATATGGTCGATTAATATATGATAAAGGAGCCATGGACATACAAAGGGGAAATGACAGCCTCTTCAACAACTGTTGTTGGCAAAACTGGACAGCTACATGCAAGAGAATGAAACTGGATTATTGTTGAACCCCATACACAAAAGTAAACTCGAAATGGATCAAAGACCTGAATGTAAGTCATGAAACCATAAAACTCTTAGAAAAAAAATAGGAAAAAAATCTCCTGAATATAAACATGAGCAACTTCTTCCTGAACGCATCTCCTCGAGCAAGGGAAACAAAAGCAAAAATGAACACATGGGACTACATCAAACTAAAAAGCTTCTGTACAGCAAAGGACACCATCAACAGAACAAAAAGGCATCCTACAGTATGGGAGAATATATTTGTAAACGACATATCCGACAAGGAGTTAACATCCAAAATATATAAAGAATCACACGCCTCAACACCCAAAAAGCAAATAACCCAATTAAAAAATGGGTGGAGGATACAAACAGACAGTTCTCCAAAGAAGAAATTCAGATGGCCAACAGACACATGAAAAGATGCTCCACATCACTAATCATCAGGGAAATGCAAATTAAAACCACAATGAGATATCACCTCACACCAGTAAGGATGGCCAGCATCCAAAAGACTAAGAACAACAAATGCTGGTGAGGATGTGGAGAAAGGGGAACCCTCCTACACTGCTGGGTGGAATGTAAGCTAGTTCAACCATTGTGGAAAGCAATATGGAGGTTCCTCAAAAAACTAAAAATAGAAATTCCTTTTGACCCGGGAATTCCACTCCTAGGAATTTACCCAAAGAATACAAGTTCTCAGACTCAAAAAGACATATGCACCCCTATGGTTATCACAGCACTATTTACAATAGCCAAGAAATGGAAGCAACCTAAGTGTCCATCAGTAGATGAATGGATAAAGAAGATGTACATATACACAATGGAATACTATTCAGCCATAAGAAAGAAACAAATCCTACCATTTGCAACAACATGGATGGAGCTGGAGGATATTATGCTCAGTGAAATAAGCCAAGCAGAGAAAGCCAAGTACCAAATGATTTCCCTCATTTGTGGAGTATAACAGCAAAGCAAAACTGAAGGAACAAAGCACCAGCAGACTCACAGACTCCAAGAAGGGACTGGTAGTTACCAAAGGGGTGGGGTGTGGGAGGGAGGGAGAAGGGGATTGAGGGGTATTATGTTTAGTAAACATGGTGTGGGGGGGTCAGGGGGAAAACAGTGTAGCACAGAGAAGGCAAATATTGAATCTGTGGCATCTTACTACACTGATGGACAGTGACTGCAATGGGGTATGGGTGGGGACTTGATAATATGGGTAAATGTAGTAACCACATTGTTTTTTCATGTGAAACCTTTGGAAGAGTGTGTATCAATAATACCTTAATAAAAAATTTTTAAAAAAGAAAAGAAAATACTTCACTTAGACTCTAAAGTTTTGAGCAAGCAAGATATTTCTGTATCAATCGTGTAATATCATCTAATGTACTAAAATCCAAGTCCTTGAGCAAGAAAGCAAATGAAAATTTTGGTTTTGTTAGTAAATTAGGACTTGGTTTCAGTCCTTTAAGTACCATCAATCAAAAAGTTTAACAACATATGAGTATAGGCAGACTTCAACTTAAGAGAGAAGATGAGATAAAAATTCCAGTGAAATCTTCAATGTTTTTACAAATGGCTACCAAAGCAGAATCTCATTTTTTTGGGTAAGAGAGGAACAATTCAATTTTACTAACTGCATAAAGCTCCAGATTTGTTTATAGCCATGTATGGCCAGAAATGTCAGATAAAGTCCAAATCCTGTTTTTCCATTCTTCTAAGGGATTTTCCAAATTCCTTGGGCTGACTTTTTTTTTTCCTGTGCTAGTGTTTGCTAATAGTCATCCTGAACCCATACTCATTACTCTGTCACACAGCATTAGACATTTTTAATGGTCTGGATTCACACCTGGCTTGGGGGAGGGACAAGAGGGATTAAAAACAAATGACCAACAAGACTGGATGATGAGAGCAAAAATTGGCTAAAAATGAAGGATAAGACCCACACATACAAACGTTTCTGAAATTCTGGACTTTAGTCCTAAAGGGATGTCAAAGTTTAGGATGCTCTTTAATCCTGATGTCTATCATCTCAAAGACAGAAATCCAGCTTTTCTGAGGAACTGCTTTGTTTTAAGAATGGAAAGGCATTTTCCATGTAAACAGATGAACAGAGCTCTACCAGTAGAAAAGCAACACTTGCAGTTTATGGAGCCGACAAGAAGGCGAAGTATTTTAAAAATCATTCTACTCCAATACAGAGTTTGCTTCTCATAAATACTTAAACTGTTTAGAATGTAAGAGAAGGTTAAAAAATTATTTTGCACTTTTGCAATCACTACTTTGTCTTAAATGGTGTGGCTAAATGTTTCAACATCACATAAATTAGTCTCCTAGTCCCAATTTTCGAAAACCTGTTTTTTTCCCCCTCACCTGTCAAGGTCCAGATACAGAACCATAAGCTTTCAATGTTGCAAATTCTTGCTTTCCAAAAGGAATTATTCCTGTAGCCACAACATATGGCCAACTATCATAAATAATACACCCACAGAACTTGGGATGTATGAATGTGATCCTTCTAAATCCTCTTGCATAACAGTTTTTGGTGGCCCAAATACAAAAGCTGTCACTGTCATCAATATTTACTGTACAACAGTAAGGTACATGGCAGTGAGCATTAGCTTAGTTTTCACTAAAATATCTACAAATTCACTGATGTTCTTTTAGAAGCACTCTCACTTCTGTGCATTCTTTTCCATTGATTACAATAAATTTTTCTTGCAGAGTAAGAATGAACAGTAGCTTCTGTTTGAGAAAGATCATCATTCCCCAGTTGACCCCTGCACTAAAATGCTATGGGAAAGAAAAAGTTCACTGCTAAGTAAACAAATTAAGGGAAACTGTCAATCATTCCTTTTTTTTTGCAATCCATCCTTAACCATTTGCCTCAAGCTCATTTAAAATGCTGTAAAGAATCTGAGTCAGCATTCTGCCTTTTGTCTGGCAAGCTTGTCACAGGTAATCAGACACAGCAGTCAGGACAGATTCCCTAGGAAATACTAAGTAACTGAAAGCTAAAACACAGCTTCAATGGTAGGGAAATACTCAGAAACATGACAGATCACAGAAAAGACAGGGAGGCTTCCCATTATTTTTGCTATGAAAAGCACTTTGCTTATCTAGTTACCCTAAACAAAGGGCGTTGAATAAAAACATCAAATGGATTAGAGTGTTCTGTATGTGTGGCTGACTGACTGGTAGGCTTTCACAGATCTGCCTGGCCATGAGACTCCTCATAAGATTGTGCCCATGGTCCCTTGCCTTCAGGAGAGGAAGAGCCCTTTCCTATTAAAAGCCAGAAATCCTACTGCCATCTAAGGAGCAAAGACTGGGATAGAGAAGTGCAAGTAAGAATAAACTTATCTAGTTATTACTATGTGCTCCAGAAGCCTCTGGACCTACAGGTACAAAAGCAAGTACAACATCCTTTCCCTACCACCTTTCCACTCCTCTCCAAACAGCCATGTCAAGCAGGCTCCAGCACTTGTTACATAAATGCCAGCTTCACCCCTTTACTTCCTGGAGAAGAGTCTAAATGCTTATCTTCTAAAACAACATGGTAGTTAAGTCCTGGGGATACTTTATAGTTCAATTCAATAGATGTTTGTTTAATTTCAAGAATACCTCATATCTCCAAGAAAGCTTAAAACCACAGTATTTTGTTTTTGATTTTACCTATGAGCTCTGCTGCAACTTTCTATCTATAAAAGCCATCAACTTCCAAAGAAGAATACTGCCCAGCCAATAGGTTAGCATTTGAAGCGTGCAACATTTTCCATTGTGGAACCTATTGGTTAGCTATCTTTCTTCCTTCTATCTACTCAGTGGAAAGACTCAGACTGTTGGGAGTACATATTCCTTTATGATTTTGCAATTCTTCTGCAAAAGCCACTGCTTCATATACACTATAAAAGAGAAGGTTGTCTTCTTCCTTTTTGCAGTACTCTCCCCAGGCCAGAGAATCCCTCACAGAGGGATTGCATTGAGCCAAGAGAACCTGGATGCCAATGGCTTCATAATCCCTGCGAACTTCTTTCAGTGTATGGATCCCTGCTGTATCTAAAAACTGTATTGCACTGCAGTCAATCACTATGGTATGGAGCTCCAAGGGGTCATGAGAAAGTTGCATTGAAACTTTGTCCTGGACCCCACAGAAAGTGACTGTTTCCTTTTTGATCTTCTTTGCTGCCTTTTTCCAAGCTGCCTTTACTAAGATTGGGTTGACAGTCTTTTTATATAAAGCAGATTTAAAATATTCCTTGTTTATGTAGTAAAGAGGGGCTACAAAGCGGAAAATTTTGATGCCTGGCTTATCCTGAAGGTTCTTGTAAGCAGACATGGATTCAAAGAGTTCAGACTCTTCCACCAAGCCAAGCAATGAAATCTTTGGCTTCTGAGTGCGAAGGATGACACAAAACATAGAAAAACAAACCCCAATAAGCAGGCCTATTTCAGTGCTTATCAATGCAGAGGACAGCATAGTAATAAACCAGATAACTGTATCCATCTTGCTAACCCTCCACATCTTGGGCAGATCCCTAAATTTACATAGGGCTCCCCGGAGATTGACAATAGTGATCACACCAAGGACACTTTTCTGAAGGGAACAGAATAAAGGAGCTATTACCAGGAGGACCAACAGAAGCACCAGCGCTGTCACCACACTGGAAAGCTGAGTTTGGCAGCCTGTTGATTCTTTAACCAGTGTCTTTGCAAGAGCTGCACTAGTAGTGAAACAGTGGAAGAAGGAAGGGATGATATTGCACAAGCCAATGGCATACATTTCCTGATTCGCTTTGACTGTATAGCCATGTTTCTTGGCAAACATCTCAGAAAGTGACACAGTGATTGCAAAGCCAATGATAGAGATAGCTATTGCATCTACAGCCACACTAGGAATCAAGTTCCAGTCCGGTGCTTTGGGCGGCATAAATCCAGTGGGAATATCCCCAGCAATACTGGTATTGTATTTCTCATTGAGTTTTCCAAAATGAGAGGTTAATGTGGCTGCCACAATGACAATGAGTTCAGTAGGAATCGGTGCCTTAAGCTTTGACTTGAAGTGCTCATTGAGTTCTTTGGTTGGCAAAAGAACAAGAAGGCACAAAACGCTGGTGAAGAGATCACAGAGATTGGTCTTATGGATGTTTCCGAAGATGTGTATCCAAGTAGTGATTAGTGAGCCCACGCCGTTGCTCCGAGGAAGGCTGAGCCCAAGGAGATACTTGGCCTGAGATGTAAGAATAGTGAAGGAGGCACCAGTGACAAATCCACTCAGCAAGGCATCTGAGAGGTAGATAGAAACAAAGCCCACTTGAAAGAAGCCCATCACTACCTGGAAGGAGAGATACACAAGTGTTAAATATAAATGGAAAGGAGCTTCTGAATCCTGTATTACCTTGACATTTCTTTGCATGGTGACATACCAGTAGAGCATCACAGGTTAGAGCTTGAAAAAATGCAATCATATGTCAATCCACTTATTTTACAGTAAGGGGACTCATTTTACTGACAGAGGACTAAGCGACTTGCCCAAGGTCACACTGTTACCAATTCTGCATCCTCACAGATACAACTTCTTTCTTCTTCCCTCTTCCCAATAATTCCTCAGAATTCTATCATACCCTCCCTTATTCTTAGCAAAGCATACCAACAAAAAAGCAAATTGGACTCTGAGGAGCCCAACTTCTGCACACTATCCCGTCCTCTCCCTCCCCCTCATCCAAGTGCCAAATAAAGTGAGTTATTCTTCCCCTTCCCTTACTGGTTCCAAAAGTCTGGAACAGAAGAGGTTTAATGCTGGCACTGACTCTGGATGCCAAAAGGCAGGGGCATGATGATAATGGCAGACTGGTGGATTCTATGGGAAACTCAAGAAGACTAATTTCTAATCCTTTGTCCTGGCTGTCATGAAATAGTGGTCCTTGCCTTGTTCTCTCCCCAACAGTCCAAGAAAATGACTAGCGCAACGATTCTGAAGGACGGGGTGGGGGTCATCTGTAGGGTGGAAGCCTCCTGTACTCTTCCCCTCCAGGGCCCGTTCTGTTAGCCTCCCACCCAGTAGTGAATGCTGACTCTGCCAACGACCAACCACACCAAGCAAACCCAGTGTTTCTCGACATACAAAATTAAGGAGTTTGTACTGGGTGGCCTAAAGTCCCTTTTCGGTCTAAATTTTTACAACCAAATAATTAAAATCTGGCCGACTGAAATTCATTGGTTAAGACGTGGCCTATGGAGAAAAGCAGCAGCTGTATCTTACCTGGGGAATCAAGAAGGGATTCGAATTCTGGCTCCATCCCTCACATATCCTAAGCATTCAGTCAATGATGGCTTTAATTACTATGATCTCTAAGATCCGTTAGAGACCTGAGATTTCATGGTTTGCCTGAAACAATCCCTTTGTTCCACTGTTTCTTACCTGATAAACTCCAGCCATAAAGGTTACAGTGCTGCCAACTGTAATTGCATAGCAACTTCTGTTACATATCCTGTGTTGTGTCTGGTCTAATGTGCTCCCATTTGAAGTCATCCCTAAAGAAGGAGCGATGTGGGCATTGTCATAGCCAGCTTTGTGCAGTTCTCGTTCAACTACCTCACCAATCATAAGGCACAGAATCCCAAAGATGCCCACAGAGATGTGACGAGAGGTACCCAATAGGAAATAAATGATGCTGGCAAAAAAAGATGTGTACAGACCATAAACAGGTTCTTGGCCAGCCAAGAGGGAATAAGCAATGGACTGGGGCACCAATAAGATGCCCACAATCAAGCCAGACATCAAATCTCCTAAAATGTTTTTCTTCAGGTCATATTTCGGGAGCCAATGTAAAACAGGAAGGAAACCAAAAATCATATTTTTGGCTTTGGATGGGTTGCACTGGCAACTCTTCTGTAGTTTTTTTCTGACAAATTGCTTGAAGTTAATACTTGATTTCTCTTGAGGCTCCATATGGATCCTAGGATAAGGTCTGCATTGATCATTGGCCTCAAATTGCTTGAAGTCAGTACTTGATTCCCTTTCAAGCCCCAGATACGTCCTAGACGGAGGACTGTACTGGACACTTCCTTCAACAGAGTTTCTAGGTGAAAGGTCACGTTGCCCTTCACTTTCCAAAGACATTTCTGGAGAAAGATGCTTCAGCCTCCTACCCTAGAGAAAATACCAGGGTTAGTTAATTAAGTCATTCTCAGTGCTCACACATTTTAATAGTCCTCCTTGTCACTCATGAGAGTTACAAGAGGAGTTCAGTTTGGGGATACGTATCTTATATTCACTTCCCTTAGTTGAGCCTCATTTGTCTTGATTAGGGAAAAAAGAACAGGACTATAAACAGCCAAGTCAAAGCAAATTAATTCACTGGGTACAGGACTTCCCAAAAAGTATAAACCATCAAGGATTCTTCTCCATGTCTGCCTGGCTCCCCCTGGAGTTTTACCTCCAGAAAAGGCCTTTCTCCTCATTTCTATATACTATCAACTGTCTTCTTTCCAGGTTGTTCACTCAAAGGTATACTGCAAAACAGGAACTAGTCTCAAACCATCACCCCTACCTATAAGCCCCCGAAACAAGGAAGATGGTCCTTTGATGGGAGAGGGCTTTTTAAATAACCTACTAATTGTTGAAAATAAACACAGAAGAAAGTGTGAGTGATGGAGTAAAGATAAATACATTGGGAAATAAGAAGAAGCTAGGGCAGAATGCATTTGGGTGTTTGAACAGCACACCCTTGCTTAGTAGGAAAGAAAAGCAGGAAGCTGATTAAGACAGCGTTGAAGCAAACAAATGTCAGGAGCGTGGGGTGGGCATAATGGGGATAAATTCTGGAAGGTTTTGGTCTATTCTACTTTGTTCCAGGATTGAGTCATAGCTGCCCTGTGGGCAGGGCCTGTATTCACGCAAAGCAAGATTTGCTTTACTGTTCTAAATACACTCTGAAACATAAGCTGAATAGTGGAATAATGTTGCCAACATGTCCACTTGAAGGGGACCCAGGTGATCCTACATCTCTGGGGACTAAACTACAGAATTAGTGATATAAGACCTACCACTAAGAACTACAGGAAAACAAGGTAAAAGTAACCAGAAACACAGAGGGGACAATAAAAGACAAGGTCTTGTAATAAGAATTAAAAGAGGAGGAAAGAGAAATAGGCTCTCAAAGGCACAGAATATAAACTGTTTACCAAATACTTCAGAAATCAGTGTCTTTATGTTAGCTATTTGCTTAGCTTAGACTGACCATCCACCTCTCTGCCTATCAAGAGCCTAATCTTTTTTAAAACCCAGTTACTATGCTACCCCTTCTATAGAGCACTGGCCAATCTCCTCCAGCCCAAATGAATCACTATACCTTCTGAGTCCCATAGCATTCTGCACCTCTGTTACAGGACTAACCACACTCTTGTGTTAGTTAAGTAAGGGTCTCTTCAGCTTGTGGAGGAAAGGACATCTTGCACGTCACTGTAATCATCAACAAATACATAGTAACTCTAATTGAGATATCAGGCTTACAAAATGAATGACTGAAAGAATAAATGAATAAACAAGTTTATGACTGTGGCCAAACAGAGATAAAATGTATTGGATGGGAGACTCAGAAAGTTCCCTGTGACAGGCCCTTGTGAGGTTCTAAAAACTTAACATTACCAAGTGTGGGATTAATGGGATTAATACATAAATCAAGTAATATAGAAATCAAATGTACAAATACATATGACTCAATTGTTTTTCCTACAACTCTTGATGCGTGATCAAAAACAGAATGGTTAGAGCCAAAACAGTTACTACAACTTGTGACCGCCCTCGCCCGGTTTCGGTATCCTTGAGGAGCGTCACGCCTTGGGGCTAGACTCAAGGTCAGATAATGACTGTGTGCTGATCGTGTGTTGAGCCCCCTACTCAGAATTCTTTAGATGTTTAAGTTCATTTGCTCAATAAATATGAGGAGTGTCTTTTCGGCATTACTCTAGTGCTGCAACGCCTTGAGTCTCCTGGCTGGCCTTTCAGATCTTCAGCATTCTGTCTCATTCCCTCCAAATCTGCAGGTCAGAGGCAGGGGGGAGCTGACACCAAGACACCATAATCCAGAACCTATGACCCATTCAAGAACACAAGATTTATAAAAGTAACCCACAATTTTGTTTAGGATGAAGGGTCTACAGCTGGCCACCTCACTGAATAAGAATAAAATAATAGTTACTTAGACAGTCTTGTTAAATGGGTAAGGAAGAAAAGTATATTTAGATGACCACTTACCCTGAGCAAGTCAATCAGATTAGTGAATATACACAGCAGCTCTTCATTCCACTGTGCAACCAGTTTACAACTCTTTTTTACTTCATACTTTCCAGCCAAGCTAGTTTGAGTGCACTTGGTATGTTCTGTTTTGAGACAGCTCTTGGTGATTTCTGGATCAAAAGGCCCCAAACCTAAAACATGCAAAAGAGGCATAAGGAAAAACTAACAAAATTTTAACCTTGCTCTCTCTACATGGCTGCTATCTGGGAAGGAAAAAGACAAAAATACTAGAAAACACAACAGAGTGATGGAAACTAAGAAAAAACTGAACTGAAATGCTAAAAGTGAAAAATACAGTAACAGAGATGAAGAATATCTTTGACAGGATCATCAGCAGACTTGACAGAGTCAAAAAAGTTATCAGTAAAACTGATAGGCCAACAGAAATCACCCAAACTGAAACAGAAAGAGAAAAAAAGAATTTTTATAATACTCAAAAATAACAGCAATAAAAGAGAACATCCAAGAGCTCTGGAATATACTAAACGATCTAATTCATGCATAGCTAGAATCCTGAAAGGAAAGGACAGAGAATGGGCAGGAGAAATATTTCAAGATATAAAGACCAATATTTTTCCAAATTAATGACAGACACCAAACTACAGATCCAAGAATCTCCAAAAATACCAGGGACAAATATAAACCCCACACTTACACATATCATATTCAAGCCACTGAAAACAAAAGACAAAGGTAAAATACTTTAGACAGCCAAAGGAAAAAATACATTACATTCAGGAACAAAGACAAGAATTACAGCAGGCTTCTTTAGAAACCATACAGCCAGATAATGGAGTGATACCATTATCACAAAAATATAACTGTCAACTCAAGATTCTATACCAAGAGAAAATATCTTTAAAAGATGGAGAAACAAAACTTTCTCAAACAAACGCTAAGAGAATTTACTGCCAGCAGACTAGCAGTCTTCTATACCCATATACCAGACAGAAACTCAGGTCTACATTGTACCCAACAAAGAAATAAAATTCAGGAAATGGAACAAAATAAAATTAAATCTTTAGTTTAAAAATCTTTAATTGCTCTAAAAGATAATTGTCTGAAACAAAAAGAGAAATGCTTTTTTATAGCATATACAAAATAAAATATAGAAAAACAATAGCACAAAGAAATTGAGAACTGTAAGGTCTTATACTAGATGGGAAGCGTTATAATGTTATTTGAAGGTAGGCTCAGATTAAAGGTGTATATTGTAAACCCATGAGTAACCACTAAACTTTTTTAAGGTATAAATAATAAGTCATTTGAGATAAAATGATGTCATTAAAAATTCTCAATTAACCCAAAAGAATGTGGAAAAAGAAGGGAAAAAAGATTAAAGAAAGATGGAACACATTAAAAATACCTAGCAAGATGGTAGTTTAACCCAAACATATAAATAATCACATTAAATGTGAATGGTTCAAACATGCCAATTAAAAGACTAACAGATTAGACCAAAAAAAAAAAAAAAAGACTATATGCTGTCTGTAAGAAACCCATTTTAAAATATAAAGCTATACATACATTATAAAGTGACTAAACCAGGTAATACAATCCAGATTTTAGGAATCCAACAATAGCTCTTTTTTGAGCATAGTTTACCTAATTAGATTTCTCAACTTTCAGGTACATCCAAACACCAGAAACCCCAGTTTTGCCTACCTGCTACCCAAAACGACCTAGCCTAATTATTTACAAACTTGCACCCAACTCTCCTTTCTCTACACTTTTCCATCTCTAGCTCTTAAAAAAGTTAAGTTTTCACTCACAAACAGTCCTAGAACAGCCCAGGCATGGCACAATTTCCCATGTGAATTACTGAGAGTCTAAGAGCACTAGACTAGAAGAGAGGGACATCCCTTGTATGCCTAATACATAAGGGGTCAGCCAACTTCTTTCAGAAAATTTGCAGATACAAGTGAAACAATACCTACTTTGGTAAGTTGTTTACAGCATAAAGTTTCAATAGTGCATATAAAACAGTTCAGCAATTTGTGAAATTGAAATGTCTTTTCAGAGGGTAATAATTTTCAGAAGGGAATGGTAAAGTCTGTCTCTGAAACATAATGGGACCATATTCATGTTTTGTTCCAACTGTATATGTATACCATAACTCACTGCAAAATAAACTGAACTGCCAACTATTATGAACATAGCATCTAAGCAGGGGAGAAGTCTACGAGAGCTGGAATAGTTTAGGAAGGCTTCAAGGAAAGAACATATCTCACCTGGGTTCTGAAGTCTGAGTCAGAGTTGAAAGGATAAGGGAGGACTTGGAAAACAGATGAGGGAGAAGAAAACAAAAGCAGCAATAGTTCTGAGGCTAGTGGAAATGAATAAAAAAATTGGAATGGTATGTTTAAAGCATCAGATGCATATGGGAGGTTAGTGTGAAAGGAAGCTGCAAACATACTTGGGAGAGATTCTGGAGCTTCCTGTATGCGGTGTAGGAAAGGTAGATTTTAATCTGCAGGCAGTACATTGGCCCTGAAAGTTTTTGACAAAATCACTATACCACTCAGTTGATGAATAGTTATGTATTACCTTATCACATCTTCTGATCTGTTAGGTCATTGTATTCTTTTTTCACTAAGCAGTTAATATTTTACTTTTGTGCTTTCTATGAATAAAAAATGGTTTAAGATTGTTTAGAAAAATAAAACTAAACCATAAACAAGTACAACCAAGACAGTCTCCATTTACACAGTCCCATCTGATCGTCCAACTCACTGTTGTCAGACAAATCTGGGGAAGATCCCAGCATTGTCAGGCCCAGGGAAGCCCTAAGGATGATCGAAGGCTTCGGTATCAATCTCCATCCCATTTACAGATTCCTGCAACCAGGATGGCTAGAGCCTAGGCCACTGGTCCAGGCCCTTGCTCTAGACTGAGAAGTTAACACTGTGAGAAAAATGGCCTCCTGGGGGAAAAGGAAGGACCACTCCCCATCAGATGAAAATTCAGACCCATCTTTGTTCTCTGGACCTGCAGCCCCTACTTACTTCACAGATGTTCGTACATGCCAACAAGCCTTCGGAGGCTGGATTGGTTAATGTGAGCTCCTAGAGACTGGGTACTGGTCTTAAATCATAAACATCTATTAAACACCTATAAAAGCTAAGCACTGCACTAGACACAATGTATCAGAACCTAGAACCCCACATCTAGGGAGTAATCTTTCTTTTCCCTATCCCCCCTACTCCCATATATAATCCATCAGTAAATCCTGTCTGCTCTACCTTGATTAACATATCCATCCTCTCCCTACTGCCCAAGGTATCTGGAATCCAATCACTTCTACACCATCATATCTCACCTGGGCTATGCCAATAGCCTACAATATCTGAACCCTGCCTACCTCTCCACCCTCACTTCTTACTGGCCTTCTTGCTGTTACAGGCTAAATAAAGTGATTCCCTTCTTAGGAACTTTGCACTTACTCAAGTTATTCCAAGATCTGGAATTCATCCCCCAGATCTTTGTAGGCCTTTTCTCATCCTTCAGGTCTCAGCTTATATATATCAACTCTTTAGAAAGGCCTTCCTTGACCGTCCCAAATAAAATACTCCCAATCCCATCAGTCTCTAAACCCTTACCTGGCTTATTTTCTTCATAGCACTTTCATAGTATCTTTTGAAATAATAGTACATATTTATACATTTAAAAAATACTATTATTTATAACCTTTCTCATACATACTCTATCCCCAGTACCAAGAACAATGCCTACTTATCACAGGAGAGAACATTAAGTTCTTGCTAAAATGAGTAAGAAACCCAGTCTCCACCCACAATCAGTAGATTAAGATGGAGTTATAAACAGATAAACTTTAACACTTTAGGTGCTGTAAGAGGTTTGGTGTATTCTGAGATTGGAGAATAGGCTTCAGGCCAACAGGAAGAAGTCAAGTCATAAAGCAAATAAGAAAGGAAAGTCAAATGAAGAGTCCTAGTATAATCCAGGACCCAGGAAAAAGTCACCTGGAATAAGTCACAGGAAATAAGACTGGAATGAAAGATCAATTTCTTATGTAATCAGAAGAAGCCCGGACTTCATCCTGGAAGCTGTGGTTGGCAAAGGCATAAACTCCAAGGCAGGGCAGGAATGGAGGACATGAGATTTGACCTTTCAGTGGTACAACTAGATGAGAGATGGTACTTGAAGGAGATGGGCAAATCTAAGATGAATTCAGAGGTGGACCACACAAAAGGAAGGATGGCATATGGGAATACAGAGGAGGAAATGGAATGATAGAAGGCAACAAAAAGTTTGACTTAGGTTTTGTGGGTTTGGGATTTCTATAAGATGTCCAAATGGATGTATCAAACACAGGAGAGAAGCCAAAACTAGAAAACTAAACGGGGAGGGAAGGAATATATATAGGTCATAAGTACTTAAGTGGTATCTTATTTTTCTCTGAATTCCCATTGTTAGATGTTCAATAAATGTTGACTGTACGCTTTGTCTTCCCAACTAGATTAAAAATTATTTAAGGAGCTGTTTTACACTCTTCATGTTCTCTCACACCTAGCACAGAAGTGGGCTCATAGGCGGTACTTAGCAAGTATTTTGTAGATGGAGAGATTATTTTAACAAAAAGTTTTTCAAAAAGAATTAACTTTGACTTTTAAAATCTGAATTTTGTTCTTTGAAAAACATTTGATACATTGTGGTGGGAATGTGAAATGGTGCAACAACTGTGGAAAACAGTTTGGTAGGTCCTCAAACAGTTATCATATGACCCAGCAATTCTACTCCTAAGTATATGCCCCAAAGAATTGAAAATAGGGACTCAAAAAATACTTGTATACCAATGTTCATAACATTATTTACAATAGCCAAAAGGTAGAAAAAAACCAAGTGTCCATCAACAGATGAATGGATAAACAAAATATGGTATAAGCCATACATTAGAATACTATTTAGCTATTAAGAAGGAATGACATCCTGATACTCTTCATCTACAACATGGATGAACTCTGAGGCCATTATACTAAGTACAGAAGTGAGATACAAGAGGACAAGTATTGTATAATTTCACTTAGATGAAATATCTAAAGTAGTCAAATTTATAAAGACAGGTAACAGATTAGAGGTTACCAGGGACTGAGAGGAATGGAGTTATTGCTTAATGGTTACAGAGTTTCTGTTTCAAGTTTTGGAAATACATAGTGATGGTTATGCAACACTGTGAATGTACTTAATGCCACTGAATAGTACACTTAAAACAGTTAAAATGGCCAATTTTATGTTATCAATATTTTAACACACACAAAACCAGGAGGGGAGAAAGCACAGTATTATAAAGTTCTTATACCTTACATGAAATTGTTTAATATCACTGGAAGCTAGGTAGGTAAGTTAAAGATGCATACTATAAACAATATGCAACCTCATTAATAACAAAAAGTTATGGCGAGGGATTTCTCAAGATGGTGGCGTGAGTAGGGTGGCGGAAATCTCCTCCCAAAACCATATATATTTTGAAAAAACAGCAAATACAACTATTCCTAAAAGAGAGACCAGAAGATACAATAGCCAGGCTACATCTACATCTGCGAGAACTCAGCATCTCATGAAAAGGGTAAGACACAAAGCTGTGACCCGGCGGAACCTGAGCACTCCCCCACCCCAGCTCACCTGTGGGAGGAAAAGAATCAGAGTGGGGAGGGAGTGGAAGCACAGGACTGCTAAATAACCAGCCCTAGTAATCTGCTCTGAGAGCACAGACACACATTGCATGGTGTACTGGATATTACAGAAATGGAAAAGTAAAATACGACACAGAGACTGTAAGCAGGTCCCCGCAGCCGGCTGCCCTGGGACCAAAGAAAAGTGGGCACTTTAAAAGTCTTAAAGTGACAAGGACTTAAACAGGTGGACAAAATCGTCCTGGCACACTCAGCCCAGCAGGCTGGGAATTTTAAGGAACTTCAGGCGTCCTTATCTGCTGGGTGGCAGCACAACTCCGAAGCCCCTCATGGCGATAAGCAGCGTTCATTACCCACCGCCAGCACTGCAAGCAAACCAGCTGACCCACCATTGGTGTGGACAAGCCGGGGAGCAGCCCGGCCTAAAGCAACCACACAGAGTCTTCTCCCAGTGTGCAGCGGAACAGGCCAGACCCAGAGGCTGCTGCCTATGCGCAGCTGCCCCGCACACACAGAGGAAGCCGGCGCAAGGTCCAGATGGCACAAAGGGGCACTGTTCTTGCAGGAGAACACACACCACTCGTCTGGGACCCCTGCCAGTGCCCTAGGCTCTCATGAGGGCTGCCCCGCCAATGGCAGCTCAGGGGATTAGCCCAGAAACTGCTCCCTACATGCAGATGGGCAGCATGGGCAGCAGAGAAGGGCAAGGCGACCAGCAAGCAGTAGGGAACTTCTCCCAGCTGACACACGCACCACTCACCGGCGATCACTTCTATTGCCAAGAAAAGGCAGAAGAACCTGCTCCAATCCAAAATCACTCAGATGCCAGAGAGAGGGCTGGTGAGACAGATATAACCAATCTTCCTGAAAAAGAATTCAAAATAAAAGTCATAAGCATGCTGATGGAGCTGCAGAGATATATGCAAGACCTAAGGGATGAAGTCCAGAGAGAAATAACAGAAATGAAAAAAGCAATGGAAGGACTTAAGAGCAGACTGGATGAGGTGCAAGAGACTGTTAATGGAAAAGAAATCAGAGAACAGTAATACAAAGAAGCTAAGGCACAGAGAGACAAAAGGATCTCTAGGAATGAAAGAATATTAAGAGAACTGTGTGACCAATCCAAACAAAACAATATTTGCATTTTAAGGGTACCAGAAGAAGAAGAGAGAGAAAAAGGGATAGAAAGTGTCTTTGAAGAAATAATTGCTGAAAACTTCCCCAAGCTGGGGAAGGAAATAGTCTCTCAGACTGTGGAAGCCCACAAATCTCCCAACACAAGGGACCCAAGGAGGACAACACAAAGACATATAATAATTAAAACGGCAAAGATCAAAGACAAAGACAGGGTATTAAAAGCAGCCAGAGAGAGAAAAAAGATCACCTACAAAGGGTACTAGCACAAGAACAGAGCCATAGACCAGGGGAACATAACAGAGAGCCCAGATATAAACCCAAGCACATATGGTCAATTAATATACGATAAAGGAGCCATTGATATACAATGGGGAAATGACAGCCTCTTCAACAGCTGGTGTTGGAAAAACTGGACAGCTACATGTAAGAGAATGAAACTGGACTACTGTCTAGCCCCATACACAAAGGTAAACTCAAGGTGGATCAAAGACCTGAATGTAGGTCATGAAACCATAAAACTCTTAGAAAAAAACAAAGGTAAAAATATCTTGGAAATAAACATGAGCAGCTTCTTCATGAACATATCTCCCCGGGCAAGGGAAACAAAAGCAAAAATGAACAAGTGGGATAATATCAAACCAAAAAGCTTCTGTACAGCAAAGGACACCATCAGTAGAACAAAAAGACATCCTACAGTATGGGAGAATATTTTCATAAATGCCATATCCGATAAGGGGTTGACATCCAAAATATATAAAGAGCTCACACACCTCAACAAACAAAAAGAAAATAAGCCAATTTAAAAATGGGCAGAGAAGCTGAACAGTCACTTCTCCAAAGAAGAAATTCAGATGGCCAACAGGCACATGAAAAGATGCTCTACATCACTAGTCATCAGAGAAATGCAAATTAAAACCACAATGAGATATCACCTCACACCAGCTAGGATGGCCGCAATCCAAAAGATAAACATCAACAAATGTTGGCAAGGATGTGGAGAAAGGGGAACCCTCCTACAATGCTGGTGGGACTGCAAATTAGTTCAACCATTGTGGAAAGCAATATGGAGGTTCCTCAAAAACTCAAAATAGAAATACCACTTGACCCAGGAATTCCACTCTTAGAAATTTACCCTAAAAACGCAGCAGCCCAGTTTGAAAAATACATATGCACCCCTATGTTTATCGCAGCACTATTTACAATAGCCAAGAAATGGAAGCAACCTAAGTGTCCATCAGTAGATAAATGGATAAAGAAGAGGTGGTACATATACACAATGGAATATTATTCAGCCATAAGAAGAAAACAAATCCTACCATTTGCAACAACATGGATGGAGCTAGAGGGTATTATGCTCAGTGAAATAAGCCAGACAGAAAAAGACAAGTATCAAATGATTTCACTCATCTGTGGAGTATAAGAACAAAGAAAAAACTGAAGGAACAAAACAGCAGCAGACTCACAGAACCCAAGAATGGACTAACAGTTACCAAAGGGAAAGGGACTGGGGAGGATGGGTTGGGAAGGGAGGGACAAGGGGGAAAAGGGGGCATTATGATTAGCACACATAATGTGGGGGTGGGAGCACAGGCAAGGCAGTATTAACACAGAGAAGACAAGTAGTGACTCTATAGCATCTCACTATGCTGATGGACAGTGACTGTAATGGGGTATGTGGGGGGGACTTGATAATGGGGGAAGTCTAGTAACCATAATGTTGCTCATGTAATTGTACATTAATGATACCAAAATTTAAAAAAATAAAAGAAAAAACAATAAGAGCAAAAGCAAACACACAACTATATATAACCATATATGCATAAGTATGTATGTATACATATGAAGTATGTGTGTGTTTGTTTTTGTGTGGGAGAAAAAAGCCTTTGCAAAATGGTTCCTGAGCTAGAATAGAGAGGGAGAATTTTGAGGGTTTTTCTTTTTAAATCGCATGAATACATTCTCACTGTGAAATATATATAACAAGTGAGAAGCAGAGGCATAACTCAGAGATGGTGCAGGTTTGGTTCCAGACCACCACAATAAGGCAAAAATCGTGATTAACTGAGTCATATCAATATTTTTGTTTTGGTGCATATAAAGTTCTGTTTACACTAAAAAAAAAAAAGTTATGGCTAATAAACTAGCAAGGGAGATAAAGTGGAATCACAGAAAATACTAAAAATTCCCAAACAAGACAGAGAAATAAATAGCAGTCATATAAAATAATATGGATCTAAAGTTTGTGGAAACCTTGAAGTCTTAACATTAACCTAATAGTAATGTAAACAAGTCATCTATCAAAAATAGTCTCTTACATGGAAAATTTCAGTTGAACTAGGCTGGAATAGGTGTGGACTGTGGGGCTTGGAAATAAATTTCCAGTACTCACACTGCTTATAAACACTGTGACCATGACTGGAGCCAAATCCTGTCTGATTCAAACCTACTCTGTCTCTGGACTGCTTATTTTGAAACTTTTCAAATCTTCAGAAAAGTTGAAAGAATGACACATGGAACATCTGTATAATATTCACAATTCACCTATTCAACAATTTAACAACTCACCAATTATTTGTTTCATTACGTCTGCATTTTTGCATTCTCTGTACACACAGGTTAGTGTTTTTTTCCCCTGAACTATTTGAAAGTTGTAGACATATTTCATGCTTAAACACTTAGTTGGAGAAATGTTTTTAACTACAATACTATGCTGCCTCTTCTTCAAAAAAAGCATTCACTAACAACACAAGATCACCATTTAGATACACTCCAAAAATCTGCAATGGCTCCCTACTGAATATATTCTAAAAACTTTTCTTCTCTCTTGTGAATGAGCCCCAAACTGCCTCTTTTGCCTCCTTCCATGCAAGACGGTGCCAGTCACCAATCCATGAGAATATTAAGTATCCTTTGCTCATCTAGGCCTTTGCTCATGTTGTTCCTTCAGTCTGGGATGCCCTTTCCATCTATATCCATCTATGGTGGTCCTTTTTCTCATCCTTTAAGGACCACCTCAGATACCACAGGAGAAGGAAGCTGAAACTTCTTAGGCTATGCTTTCTCAACATACTACATATATTTATTCAGCACTTAAGTTTACATCTCTCTCAAACTAGGATATCCATGGAAAGGCAGACACCAGGTCGTCCTCCTTTTTACATAAACCGACACCTAACACAGTGCCTCCTACTTGGTATGTATGCTTATATACCTATGTTTATTGAAATAAACAAGTAAAAATAATTAAGACAAAAAAAATTTTTTTCCAGTTATCACAAATGATTGTCTACATTCATTTATATCTGGGATGCAAAAGGAAAAACCAACATAAGGCTTATATCAGTAGTACAAGCACTATGACATATTGTTTCTAGCATAAAGCCCAATATAAGACAATATAGTAAACTATCCAAGAGGAAAATAACTTAATGTAAAACCACAAATAGCTCCTTGCACAGTAATTCACTGCT
The DNA here is from genome assembly GCA_032199065.1 of Smutsia gigantea. Classification (NCBI taxonomy): domain Eukaryota; kingdom Metazoa; phylum Chordata; class Mammalia; order Pholidota; family Manidae; genus Smutsia; species Smutsia gigantea. The sequence goes on along the minus strand of JAVSCE010019945.1, from coordinate 36,551 downwards.
TTCAAAAAGATATCATATACACCTCCCACTTGCCTCAATAAACCTGAGAACAGAGTATGAATTCCTATTCTCCGTATAAGAACTATCAAAGTTTAGTCACATGTGCAACTGGTAGGACCAGATTCTCAAACCTCATCTTCCAATTTCCAAGCTTAGCTCCTTTTCTAAAATGCCTCATAACTCTCACATTTGCTTCCTTGCTAAGAGGTCTTAGTAGAGTTAATTCAAAGCACTGTTTTACAGCCAAGTGCTCAATTCATGTGTGAGTCTATTATTCATTTTAATAAGTGAAGGTAACAAAGTGCTTAAAGCTGTTTACACATTACTGATGGAAGGTTTGGTAAAAAATTACAATGAAATTACTTTTATCTTTCATGTTACACACATGCTTTAGTAACATTGTGGTTTTCTTTGTCTATTAGGAGCAACAATGCAAAATTTACATCTGTAGATACATTTTGGTTAGACAATTTCCATCCCAAATAGGAATCAAACAAGCCAAGCAGGATCCTGCCTCCATCTACTTTTGGGGGCCCTTTACCTAGAACGCTACTCCACAGCTAAGTTCATAGCATTCCTCCTTGCTTCTTTTAGGTTTTCGCTCAACTGCTGCCTTAATCAATTCCTTCTTAGACACATATATAAGACAGCACCACTGCTGCTGCCATCCCTCCCTCCTGTGCCCACCCCTGCCTTGTACTCCTATCCCCTTTATTTTGCTTTACTTTCCTTCATGGCCCTTTTGACCATCTCATACTATACATTTATTTTTTTGTGTGAATCGTCTAGCCTTCTTATGAGGGCAGTGACTTACTGTTTTGTTCACAGCTGTATTCCCAGTGCCTTGAACAATGTACAGCACCTAGTAAGTGTTTTACAAATATTTGTTGAGTGAGTGGATGACAGTTTAACAGCTATGTGGTAAAGAAAAAGGAGTTACCCTTCCCCGTTCAGCCCCATACACCATAACCCAGCGTGTATCAAGAAATTATAGTTTGGCAGCCATCTGCGTAAGGAATTATGCTTACTAAAAGTGACATCAATGTTCAAAAGTCATTCCCAGTAAATCTATAATCTAGACTTCTCCAAAGCCCTGAATGTCATCTCTAGATCTCTTATAGAATAGTAATTCACATATAGGAAATCTGTTAAAATGCAGATTCTCAGGCAGATCCAGGGATAAGATCCAAGAGAGCAACCTGGATGATTCTGAGCCAGTGAACTGAGGTCCATACTCAGAGAATGACTGGGTATGTTCTGGAGTCAGACAGATATCTAATCAGATTCCAGCCTACATTGTTCAACAGCTGTATGGCACTAGGTGAAAAACTTCATTTTACTCAGCATCAGTTTGTCACCTGTAAAACGTGGTAACATTACCTAAGTTACACGTTTTTGTAAAGCTAAAACAAGTAAAGTACCTAGCACAGTGCCTGGCACATAGCATTTCTTCAGTAAATAAATGATAGCTACCAAACTCTGTCCCTTGGTACTCCTGAAGGAAAAAACTGGGTTCATTTTTTCCCAACAGGTTTGGCTCTTCATTTCCTATTGACTCAATTCTCAAAAACAAGAACTTCTGCTTAACCCAATATTGGATATCACATGAGTTCCAGATTTCACATAAAGAGCCTAGGGACATGGAGGAAAAAAAATGTATTGGAATGGGTGCCAGAAAGGAGTTTGTAAGTTCTTAATGCTAACTCACTCATCTGTGCAAGGAAAGGGCCCACCCTAATATTCTTTGAGTCTGGGAGAGTTGGGTATAATTCCTAGCTCTGCAAAGGATTTGCTGTGTAATTTCAGGCAAAGCCTAAGCCCTCGGTGTCCCTTCAGCGTCTCCCTCTAGCCAGTGAAAGAATTTCAAGTCTCTGGGCCTCCAAGTACTACGAGTCTTGATCTGTACTTAACCGGGTGTGTGGTTTTAAAATTCAAGATGATCAAGTCCTCTCTTCCTGTCTCAGCCTGGTCCCCCATCTGTTCAAGGGGTGAAGGGGAGGACGGTAGTGACGGTTCCTATCTCTTTGGTACAGTTCCCAGATATCTGGGTTGGGAAAAGATCGACGGCGACCGGGGTGGAAGAGCAGACCGGTCGTCTACGAGGTGCGGAGGCACCCAGCAGGACGGTGGGTGGGCAGTCCCCAGCCCCAGGGGCGGGGGCGGGATCCCTGGAGAAGGGGAGCGGGGCTTTATGTGCCCTGCCTCGGGGCCTGCCGACCGAGGGCGGAGCCCCGACGCACGCCCCCTGCTACTGCGGGCCGCGACCACCGCGGCCCCCTGTGGTCCGGGCTTCCTCTCACCACGCCTGGGTGAGACACAGACCAGGACGACCCCACGAGGGGCCCGCTGACCCGGGAGGCCGGCACCGCACCCTTCCCCATTCTCGCGTCCCTCCCCTCCTCTCACCTCCTGGGTCTGGGACGGCCAGGCGGCGACCTCTCCGCCACGGCGGGACCACCTAACAAGGCGGCGAGGACACACGGAGCCGGTCCTAGCCGGCCGCCCTTTAACAGGCCCGGCCCCTTCCCCGCCCATCGCCCGGCCCCCGGCGGAGGCGGGGCCGGACCGGTGAGAACTAGGGAAGCCGAGCGCAGGAACCAGAGAAGGTGTGGAAGGCTAACCCACCTCTAACGCACAGGCCTGGCAGTCACGTGGTATAGCGGGAGAGCGACGCGGCAGCCAGCCAATGACTCAGCCAGAGCCGGCGGGGCGGGGCGGGGCGGGGCGGGAAAGGGGGGCGTCCCCGGCCCCTGCACGCTCTCCTTCTTGCGGTTGGTTGCCTGGGCCTTAAGGCGGTCCCTTTCCCGCTCCTGGTAGCTATGAGTCATCTGCAAAGTTGGCAGTTTACGGGTTCTCCAACCTAACCCCGAGAGTGTAGTGGGGAGAAAGTACCAGGAGAGACGCGGAAGCGCTCTGCCTGGAGCTGCAAAGTGCTCTACGTTTGCGAGGGGCAAGGCCACAGACTCCTTGCGACCCCGTTCCCTCCCATCCCTCTTTTAGATGAGGAAACGGAGGCCCTGAGTGGGGAAAGGAAAGCTTGAAAACTAGGGGCTCTTCCCATAGTGTAAGTTATTCTCCGCTGGAGGTCCCTAATAGCCAGAAGCTCTTTTTAAGATGTAAATAAACATGTAAAAATAAATATGAAATGTAATTCCTATCCTCGTTTAAAACCCTCTGTGGCTTTCCTTGACATTTATAGATAAAATCAAACTCCCCTCTCTGTCCTCGAGGTCCTAAATGCTCTGGCCTTGACCCCTTCCTCCCCCTGCATCTCTCCCTTCCTCACTGCTCACCGCCCATGCTGGCCCCCCCTTACCGGCCAAGCTTGTTCCCTTTGGGGATCTTAACACTGGTTCGGGTTACCTGTTTTCTTCTCGTCCCTCAGGTCTTAGCCTGAACGCCTCCCCTTCCCCTCCCCAGCGAGACCTTCCCAGCCGGTCACCATCCTGTTGTCCTGCTTGTCTGTCTGCCTGGAACTGAGCGCTGTCCGACACAGACTGTATGGGCGCTATCTGACACATATCAGTTTGTTCGTCGTCTTCTTGCTTATAGTCTGAGGGGGAAGTGTATGACCTGTGAAGGAAGCAAAATGGTTCGCTTCTTTCGCTTCCCTTTCCAATGAACCTCTTCGCGGTCATTTAGGAACTAACTCCCTTTCTTCTCTAGAGATGAGCCTTAAATTTCTGTTAGCCACCCAATTCAGAGCTTCCAGAAGTCACGAGCCATATTAGGAATTGGAACAGCTGGTTTCTGCTCCTGATGTTCTCTCTTATGACTGAGATAAATCATTCAGCTCAGTAAGCGTCAGTGTTCTCACCTTTCAAAGGGTACTTACTCCTCAACACCACCCAGAGTCCTAGAGAGGGTCAAGTAAGTCAGTAGGTGTAAAGTACTTTGTCAATTCCCTATAGGCTGCAAAATCAGCAGAATGGCAACCGATGCCGGTTTCTGGATGTATTTCTGGATGCACAAAACTCTTCATGTAATCCTCACAGCAGCTTTCGAGGAGGTGCTGTATTACGATTCTTCCTTTATAGGAAATGAGACTTAAGAGATGTTAGGGTTCTTGCCCAGGGTCACAGTTAATGACTGGTAATAGCATGATTTTTAACACAATTACATTGGCAGAGCCCACTTTTAACTCCAACACTACTGTGTTAGTCAAATATAAGAATCTACTGTTACAGAAAACCAGAAAACCTGGACTGAATCGCTGACGGAAGCCAAGTAGCACTTGGAGGTCTTGGAGGGTGGTGGTTTATTTCACGCTGGTGGGCTCAGGGGAGAGTGATCTCCAAAGGTCTGAGCCCCGAGTAAAGCAGGGCCATGCCTTTTGTACATTTACTACAAACCTAAGGGGGGAGTCAGCACCCTTAGAAACTGTTGCAGTGGGAGCTACTAGGTCACCATAGGTGTATTCAGGATGCTAGTTGTATTTTAATCAATTTTTGTATTATAAACTAATGGGCTTCCATGACTGTGATTAACAAGCTGTTCCATACCACTGAGTCCAGGTTAGGGGGGAATACACTGTTAACATTGTTTTAATCTCAAGCACCCAGCACCTTGTGATTCCTTTATATTCTTGAAGCTTTAACAGAAACTTTATCTCCTTGGCTTCCTTGGCTTCCTTGGCTTCTTACCAAACCCGAGAGGGGGAGGGATATGAGAACTTGCTGAATATTTCCTCATCACTACCACCATCTTGCATGTAACAGACACCAATAAAAACTGGTTTGATTTAATAATGGCTGTAATTTTCTTTCTCTTATTCCATATGTTTATTCCACATAACAGATGAGGAAACTGAGGCTCAGAATGTTAAGTTACTTAAAAGGGTCATGAAACTGAGAAGTAGTGGATTTTGAGGTGGGTCAGAGGTGGAATTCAAACTGGTAGCTGTCAGATGCCAAAATCAAACATGTGGTTATGACCCAAGGCAAGGTCATAGAGAGAAGCTGTAGATAGCCCATTGGTGCCTCTCTCCTTCCCAGTTCTGCATCCCAAGCTGCTATTTAGTGTCATGGTTCTCCACCTCCCCATCTATCCCTCCCCAGGGGACCTCAAGCTGGACCTTCGCCTTCCTTTCCTCCCTTACTTTCAATGCTCCAGCTCTCTTCAGTAGGAATCTAAGAGGTGGAACAGATAACCACCCTGTGAATGGAGAGTGGGCTAATAATCTGCTTTTCCTTGATAACGGCAAGGGGGCCTCCCAGTCAGCCAGAAGCCCAATCTCTTTACTTCTCCCATCTAAGCCAGGGCATTTGCCCTCCTGTTGGTCTCAGGGTTCACAGAAGTGGCTGGCAGCCAGACGGTTTATAGACATTTCTCTGTGCCAAACTGCTTTCCAAAGAATAACTAATGATGTGTTAAGTGAGGGTATTGTGGGTCAGCAAATAAGTCATTCAGGTTAGAGGGTGCTTCAGGATTTACCTCCTCAGGACTTCTGACCACCCCCTCTTTCAAGGTAGGACAGGTCATTTCCTCTGAGGCCCCACTATGTAGGCCCAAAGTGACACATGTTAGCGAATGGGCTGTTCCCAATTTGCTGTTCTGATTGATTTTCACTGGTATAAGTGTTTTAACTTTTTATTAAATTCGATTGTTCTGGAAACAAATATACAAGTAGAGTAAACAAATTCAAAAAAGTCAAGAGTTTACAATGAAAAGTTTAATCTCTCTCCCAAACTATACTTACCCCAGGGTCCCTTTCTGGAGGCAAACACAGCACCAGTTTCCCATGTTGCTTTCCAGGTTATTCTATACCAGCACATTCTGGATGCACATCAGAATCTCTTGGAAAACTTTTAAAAGTTAACAGGGTTTGGGTCTCGTCCCCAGATATTATGATTGAATTGGTGTAGATTTGCTTAGGCATTGATATTTTTTAAAAGCTCCCCAGTAGATTCTAATGCACACCTAATGTTGGCAAACCAGTAATTTATGCATATATAAGACTCTGTGTGTGTGTGTGTGTGTGTGTGTGTGTGTGTGTGTGTGTGTTAAGAAAAGGGTCATATAATATACACTATTTTACACTTTGAGAAAATTAATATTATACCTTGATGACTGTTCCACATCAGTGCATAAAGAGCTGGCTGTCTATTTCCAAGTAACAAATCACTCTAGAACTTAATGGCTTAAAACAACAGTAATCATTTTATTATTTCTCATGGTTCCTGTGAGTCAGAAATTTGGTAAGAACTTGACTGGGTGGTCAGTCACAGAAGTCAGAGAATGGCTATAGTTGGGACAGTGGATGGAGGATGAAGCAGCTGAAGGCCGCCTGGACATCTCTTTCATGAAGTCTCAGGGCTGCTCCTTGTGTTTCCTCTGTGGGCTAGTTTGGGCTTCTTCACACCATGAACGTTTCAGGGCCATATGTGCTGAAATGACAGCTAAAGGCTTCAAAAGCCAGTGTTCTGGCAAGCAGAAGACACTGTATATGATCTAGCCTCAAAAGTCACATAGCCTCTAAAATACCTAGGAATAAACCTAACCAAGGGAGTGAAAGACTTATACTCTGGAAACTACAAGACACACATGAGAGAAATTAAAGAAGAAACCAATAAATGGAAACACATTCCATGCTCATGAATAGGAAGAATAAATGTTGTCAAAATGGCCATCGTGCCTAAAGCTATCTACAGATTCAATGCAATCCCTATCAAAATACCAACAGCATACTTCAATGAACTAGAGCAAATAGTTCTAAAATTCATATGGAACCACAAAAGACCCCAAATAGCCAAAGCAATACTGAGAAGGAAGAATAAAGTGGGGGAATTACCCTCCCTGACTTCAAGCTCTACTACAAAGCCACAGTAATCAAGACAATTTGGTACTGGCACAAGAACAGAACTATAGACCAATGAAACAGACTAGAGAGCCCAGATATAAACCCAAGCATATATGGTCAATTAATATATGCTAAAGGAGCCATGGATATACAATGGGGAAATGACAGCCTCTTCAACAGCTGGTGTTGGCAAAACTGGACAGCTACATGTAAGAGAATGAAACTGGATCATTGTCTAACCCCATACACAAAAGTAAACTCGAAATGGATCAAAGACCTGAATGTAAGTCATGAAACCATAGAACTCTTAGAAAAAAATATAAGCAAATATCTCTTGGAAATAAACTTCTTTGTGAACATATCTCCTGGGCAAGGGAAACAAAAGCAAAAATGAACAAGTGGAACTATATCAAACTAAAAAGCTTCTGTACAGCAAAGGATACCATCAGTAGAACAAAAAGACATCCTACAGTATGGGAGAATAGTTTCATAAATGACATATCCGATAAGGGGTTGACATCCAAAATATATAAAGAGCTCACACACCTCAACAAACAAAAAGCAAATAAGCCAATTTAAAAATGGGCAGAGAAGCTGAACAGTCACTTCTCCAAAGAAGAAATTCAGATGGCCAACAGGCACATGAAAAGATGCTCTACATCACTAGTCATCAGAGAAATGCAAATTAAGACCACAATGAGATATCACCTCACACCAGTTAGGATGGCCGCAATCCAAAAGATAAACAACAACAAATGTTGGCGAGGATGTGGAGAAAGGGGAACCCTCCGACACTGCTGGTGGGAATGTAAATTAGTTCAACCATTGTGGAAAGCAGTATGGAGGTTCCTCAAAAAACTCAAAATAGAAATACCATTTGACCCAGGAATTCCACTCCTAGGAATTTACCCTAAAAATGCAGCAGACCAGTTTGAAAAAGACAGATGCACCCCTATGTTTATCGCAGCACTATTTACAATAGCCAAGAAATGGAAGCAACCTAAGTGTCCATCAGTAGATAAATGGATAAAGAAGATGTGGTACATATACACAATGGAATATTATTCAGCCATAAGAAGAAAACAAATCCTACCATTTGCAACAACATGGATGAAGCTAGAGGGTATAATGCTCAGTGAAATAAGCCAGGCAGAGGAAGACAAGTACCAAATGATTTCACTCATCTGTGGAGTATAAGAACAAAGAAAAAACTGAAGGAACAAAACAGCAGCAGACTCACAGAACCCAAGAAAGAACTAACAGTTACCAAAGAAAAGAGACTGGGGAAGATGGGTGGGAAGGGAGGAATAAGGGGGAAAAAGGGGCATTATGATTAGCACACATAATGTGGGCTGGGGGCACAGGGAAGGCAGTATAACACAGAGAAGATAAGTAGTGACTCTATAGCATCTTACTACGCTGATGGACAGTGACTGTAAAGGGGTATGTGGTTGGACTTGATAATTGGGGGAGTCTAGTTACCGTAATGTTGCTCATGTAATTGTACATTAGTAATACCAAAAAAAAAAAAAGTCGCATAGCCTCTCTCTTTCATTGCATGCACTTCCTTGGTTGAAAGTCATAAAAAGCTGCCTGATTTCAAGGGTACGGCAATAGACCCCAAGTTTCAGTGGTAAAAGTGTCCAAGTCACATTGAAGAAGGCACGTGGGATGAAAAATGTCGTCATGGCCCTCATTGGGCACAGCTGATAGTATTCCATTGTTCGGTGTGCCATTATTTATTTAAGCACTAAAGGACATTTATAATGTTTCTGTTCTTTTAATATTACAAATAGTGCTTTGAATGATTATAGGTATTGTTCTTCTGCCCCCAATCCCTAGAGGGGGCTTGGCCTTTCTTGAACATTTGTCTCTCTGGACTTCTGTGTGGCAGGGCAGGAAGTAACCATTGGGCTCAAGAAGAGATTCCCTTCTGCTTTGGACCTTTGAGGGAAATTAGGCTGAATTGTCCCAGAGGGGGGAATGAATGGAAAGCCAAGTAGCTGTGGGGATTTTTGAAAGTCTCCCCAAGATTGAGACAGGGACTAGGCTTTGCAGAATGCTTGAGTGGCAAAAGCTGGGCTCTCTCTGCCCTGGACAGGTGGGAAGGCCTCCCACATGGGTGGCAGTTGCCCTGGGAAGCTGGGGCCATAGCAAGGACCCATTAGCCCCAGTGAGGAACAGAACTGCTGTCCTTTCAGGGGTTTTACTAACTAGGACGAGGGGCCCATTTGTGGTAGCAATGTGGACAAAAGGCTAGAGGGCTTTTCCTCCTGCTGGACTGAGTTAGACGAATAGACTGTCACATAGCCTGGGGTGGGGCAACAGTCACAGTAATTACTCAGATTAAATATTTTGCCAGCACTGTGCAATGGGGGGTTGGAACATAAACACTGAATTTGGAACAAGGAAAGAAATCTGACTCTTACACCTGTGATGAAGAAGCACATGTCACTCTTGCTACAAATATTTAGGTACAGAAACTGATCTGTTATTTGATGGCTCATGGCAGTCACAAGCCCCTGAATCCCAGATTTGTTCTTTCAGAGGTATGTGCTAGGTGCTGTGGTACATGTCATTAGAAATAGAACATGATCTGTGCATTAAAATATTGACCTTCCCATTATTTCTTTACTTAAACGCTCATATTTTGGATAACCAAGACAACATCTGAAAAGGTAAGTAGTGAAGTTGTTCTGTTTTTCTAGACAAATTATTTATTAAGAAGATAAGAAAATAATTAAGCAAGTGTTTAAAGATTTAACTACACAAATGTTCATTAAGAATCATAAAAAAAGTAGAAACTGTCTAAATAAGCAACAGTTGGAAATATGTTAAATAAATTATGGTACAACCACCTGGAAGAAGTCTATAAGACCATTAAAAATCACTTGTAAAAGAATGTTTAATGGCACAGAAAGATGTTTTCATATATTGCTAGAAAAATAATATATATATTGCACAACAACAGTTTTGTTTCAGAAATTATATTTATATGATTGGAAAGGAAGGAAGAATATCGTAATATTTCTCTGGGTGGTAACTGTTATGTTTTTTTTATTTCCTTGTATTTTGTCAATTTTCTACAACACAAAGATGTATTACTTTAAAAAGAGAAAAATAATAAAAGTTTTGACTTAAAAAAAAAGGAAAGTAGATATATTTGTATTACTTATGCTTTCTACCAGATATCACTGCCTTATACTTAGCTTATATTATCATTATTATTAATAGCTACATTTATTGAGAACTGGCTATCAGCATGATCTGTCTCTCTCTAATCCTCACAACAGCTCTATAAAATAAATGTCATTGTTATCCACAATTTGCTAGTGAGAAAATTGAGACCAGAGATTAAGTAATTTGCTGAACATCAAAGTTTGTGAATTATAAGAAGAGGATTTAAACTCAGCTCTCTCTGATTCCAGAGCCCGTGTGTACCTTTCTGCCCGTTGCCTTTCTACTACTACAGTCATAAAGCATGTATTTGGGACCTAATTCCATCTGATTTTTCAAGGCTCCCCGAAGTTCCTGTTTGTGAGTTACAGATCCCTTTCAGAATCCTAGCTTTAGAAAAATGCACGTAAGAACTAACTTTTACAAGTTTCATTCACTGACCCAGGTTAGACCCTCAAGATAAAACAAAGAACTTCACAGACCAGCTATGTTCCAGGGACATTCCCAGCAGTAAACCCAAGTAGTTGAATAAAGTAACTAAGTCAACAGATAGCAGGACAATTAGGAACTGATATCAACTCTAGATCAAGGATAAGAGCAGACATGAATATATGGGAGTGAGCCAAGTTAAGTATAAAATGAGGCTGGGGACAAACCAGGCAGTTCAGTAGTTCTAAGGGCTAGCTGATGGGGCCAGGCAATTATCTTCCATTCTGTAGCTTCACAGAGGTCTTGGGGTTTGGTGAAACAGGAGAGGAAAAGCCTTTGCTCAGGAAATGGAGGCCAAATCAACACTTAATGCCAGTGAAATGTCCTGAAGGGGAACACTCAATGCCGAGTCTCCCGCAGAGGCCCAGCAACCAGGAGTCACACCACGGTTTCTCATGCCTCTCTCTCCCAATAAGCCCATGTGTCCTCCACATTCTTTTTGCTTCTACACACACTCCCTTCTCTCCATTCTTTCAACCCCCACCCTAGGCCAGTTCCTCATTCCTCTTGGAAGATTGCAATAGCTTCCTTACTGACTTGCCAGGCCCAGATTAATTTTCCTATTTAAATGCTGATGTTTGGGCCCTCTTTGTCATATCATCAGCTTACATGCCTTCAATGACAGGAAGTTCACTGTCTTTAAGGTAATACAGTTAAACTTTGATAATTATGATAACTAAGAATGATTGGATAATGACTATTAAATTGAAATTCAATAGTATGAAATTGCATTGTGTAGGACAAATAGGGGTAATTTCATATGGTCCAGCTGAATATGTACCATATGCATAGCTTTACACCATGCAACATATTATCTCCTTTAATCTCCACAACAGCCACGTAAATTAGTTCCAGTCTTACAGAGAAGCAAACTAAAGTCCAGGAGAAATTAGCAGTTTACAAAGATGGCACACAGCAGGCCCAGACTTAGCCTCAGGTCTGACTCCTAAGCTCCACCTCTTAGGCACTCTGAGTACTGCCGTATAATGACCAGTATCTCTGTCCTGCTGGCTTATCTGCTTCTCTGGATCCTCCCTGAACAAACTGTCACATGCTCTACCCCCAAAAGCCTTTCCAAGGTTCCTCTCAATTGACCATCCCTGGTCCCTTCACTATTGCTCTTAACAGTAGGGATGAATCGTGGGAAGCCTGTGGAAACCTTGCCTCCAACAAGGGCATTTGTGGTGGCTGCTAATGTGCTGACTAATCCATTCCCATTCAAGAAGGTCCTCAATTCTAGAGTTCTATTCTTTTCAAAAAGGTGCCTGCCCACACACCTCTCCACAAATACCTCTCTTCGACCCAGTTGGTTCCTTGTTTTATCCTATTTCTTTCCTTTATTCCCCCAACTTTACCTCCAAACTCACTCTTAAAATCACCTGTGAAGCCAACAGTTCCACTCTTGGCTATATACCCAAGAGAACTGAAAACATATGGCCACACAAGGCTTGTGCATGAATGCTCTTAATAGCCAAAAATGAAAACAACCCAAATGCCCATCAACTAATAAACAGATAAACAAAATATGGTATAGCTATACAATGGGATATTATTTAACCATAAAAAAATGAAGTTCTGATACATGCTGCAACATGGATGAACCTTAAAAACATTTTGCTAAATGAAAGTACTCAGATACAAAAGACCACATATCGTATAATTCCACATGTATGAAATGTCCAGAATAGGCAAATCCATAGAGGAAATAAATAGGCTAGTGGTTACCAGAGGGATGAGGAAATAGATTTGTGATGGCGCAACATAACAAATATACTAAAAACCACTGAACTGTATACTTTAAAATGGTGAATTTTGTTATATGAATTATATCTCAACAAAAAATCATTTCAAAATCACCTATGATTTGAGTCACTAAGTTTTCAAAGCTTTTCAGTTTCCTCATCTGTGAAATGTAGATCTTAGAGATGATCCTAACTGAATAGTGCCAGTGATTGTGCCAGGAGAATTCTTAAGCAAGGCTGTGGTCAGGAATGGAGAGGTCAGCTATGCCTAGTCAATCCTCCCTTACTCTGAGCCCATCCAGAGTTATGGATCCAGAAGTGTTGATGAAAGTACAGATGTTCAGAAATAATACAGCCTGGAATGTAGGAACTCCCATTGGAATGGAAGGAAACCAATAGCTTGGGGGCTCCAAATAGAAAAAGAGTCCAGGTGAGCATCAAAAAATCCAAGGAAGGAACAGCATTCGGACTGGGTGGTAAGGGACAGCAGGAATAAAGACACAAAAGCCAAAAAGAATGAAAACACTGCAGTGGATCTTAGAGTGTGTGTGGAGAAATTTGTGGAAAACAAAGTAGAAGGAGTACTGGGGCCAAATTCTGGAGAGCCATTAATGCCAGGATTAAGAAAAACTGCTTACTCACACCACTGAGGATGGCCAACATCCAAAACACAAACAACAACAAATGTTGGCGAGGATGTGGAGAAAAGGGAACCCTCCTACACTGCTGGGGGGAATGCAAATTAGCTCAACCATTGTGGAAAGCAGTATGGAGGTTCCTCAAAAAACTCAAAATAGAAATACCATTTGACCCAGGAATTCCACTCCTAGGAATTTACCCTAAGAATGCAGCAGCCCAATTTGAAAAGGACAGATGCACCCCTATGTTTATTGCAGCACTATTTACAATAGCCAAGAAATGGAAGCAACCTAAGTGTCCATCAGTAGATAAATGGATAAAGAAGATGTGGTACATATACACAATGGAATATTATTCAGCCATAAGAAGAAAACAAATCCTACTATTTGCAACAACATGGATGGAGCTAGAGGGCATTATGCTCAGTTAAATAAGCCAAGCTGAAAAAGACAAGTACCAAATGATTTCACTCATATGTGGAGTATAAGAACTAAGGAAAAAAAAAAAAACTGAAGGAACAAAACAGCAGGAGACTCACAGAACCCAAGAGCAGACTAATGGTTACCAAAGGGAAAGGGACTGGGGAGGATGGGTGGGAAGGGAGGGGCAAGGGGGAAGAAGGGACATTACAATTAGCAGATGTAATGTTGGAGGGGCATGGGGAGGGCTGTACAACCCAGAGAGGACAAGTAGTGACTCTATGGCATCTCACTACGCTGATGGACAGTGACTGTAATGGGGTATGTGGTGGGGGGGACCTGATGAAGGGGGTAGTGTAATCGCCATAATATTACTCATTTAATTGTAGATTAATGATACCAAAATAAACTTATAAAAAAATGCAGCAGCCCAGGTTCAAAAAGGCATATGCACCCCTATGTATATCGCAGCACTATTTACAATAGCCAAGAAATGGAAGCAACCTAAGTGTCCATCAGTAGATGAATGGATAAAGAACATCTGGTACATATACACAATGGAATATTATTCAGCCATAAGAAGAAAACAAATCCTACCATTTGCAACAACATGGATGGAGCTAGAGGGTATTATGCTTAGTGAAATAAGACAAGTGGAAAAAGACAAGTATCAAATGATTTCACTCATATGTGGAGCATAAGAGCAAAGAAGAAAAAAAGTGAAAGAACAAAACAGCAGCAGACTCACAGAACCCAAGAACGGACTAACAGTTACCAAAGGGAAAGGGACTGGGGAGGATGGGTGAGAAGGGAGGGACAAGGGGGAAAAAGGGACATTACGATTAGCAGACACAATGTTGGGGGGGCACGGGGAGGGCTGTACAACTCAGAGAAGACAAGTAGTGATTCTACAGCATCTCACTATGCTGATGGACAGTGACTGTAATGGGGTTGGTGGGGGGGACCTGATGAAGTGGGGAGTTTAATAAACATAATGTTGCACATGTAATTGTAGATTAATAATACCAAAATTAATTAATTTAAAAAAAAGAAAAACTGCTTAATTTTTTTAGGGGGGTGAGTGGTTGGAGTGAAGACAGTCTCACACAGCCTTGGAGAGCAAAACTGACATTACTGAGCCAAACCCTTAGACAGCTGCAAGCTCTTTGGACCTGAGATTTCACATCTAGGTATTTGTACTAAGAAATATAAGGATGTTCATTACAGCATTATTGATAATATTAGGACATTAGAATAGTAGAAAATAAGAAAAAAATTAAAAAATGATAATACCAGAACATTAAAAATTAGAAAAACCTACTAGAAAATAATACTAGAAAAACTTAAACACATAACTGTAGAGAAATGGTTCTCACCAGGGGTGATTTGGGCCCCAGGGGACATTTTTGGTCCTCACAGCCTGAGCAGAGCACTCCTGGCATCTAGTGGGTGGAGACCAGGGTTCTGCTAAATACCCTACAATAGGCAGGACAGCACCCTCCCGACCAACAAAGAATTCTTGGGCCCAGAATGTTTTTTTTTTTTTGGTATCATTAATCTACAATTGCATGAGCAACATTATGGTTACTAGACTCTGCCGATCATCAAGTCCCCATCACATACTCCATTACAGTCACTGTCCTTCAGCGTGGTAAGATGCTATAGAGTCACTACTTGTCTTCTCTATGTTGTACAGCCCTCCCCATGCCCCCCCCACATTATGTCTGCTAATCATAATGCCCCTTTTTCCCCCTTATCCCTCCCTTCCCACCCATCTTCCCCAGTCCCTTTCCCTTTGGTAACTATTAGTCCATTCTTGGGTTCTGTGAGTCTGCTGCTATTTTGTTCCTTCAGTTTTTTCTTTGTTCTTACACTCCACAGATGAGTGAAATCATTTGATACTTGTCTTTCTCCACCTGGCTTATATCACTGGGCATAATACCCTCTTGCTGTGGGGAGCAGGATATGCAACAGCCATAGTAACTCCATCTTACAGTTGAGGCAGCCTAGCAGCTGCACAGATTATCTTTGTTTGATTGCTATGTCATTTCCTCTTGGCCATGAGTTAAGTTTCATATTCTTCTGAGTTAAGTTTCATATTCTTCAGTGGAGCATTTCTGAGAAATCAGCTGATGCCCTGACGTCAGTGTTACCATGGACACTAGGGCAGGACTGATTCTGCCTATAAAAACTGTAGCCCTGCTTAATAAAGTTGAGACTTGATCAGGAATCTGTCTTGTCTCCATTCTTAGTGTCTCTTGTTCCCTATTAGAATTCCCACTCCCCCTCTCCAGGTCTTCGTTGATGTCCCGCGGGCCGGGACATCTAGCTCCATCCATGTTGTTGCAAATGGTAGGATTTGTTTTCTTCTTATGGCTGAATAATATTCCATTGTGTATATGTACCACTTCGTCTGTATCCGTTCAGCTACTGATGGACACTTAAGTTGCTTCCATTTCTTGTTGGGCCCAGAATGTTAATAGTGCCATGGTTAAGGATATATATTTAAATATTTAAAAAATATATTAAAGCTTATAAGTAATGATACCAAAAAATTATTTTAAAAAAGCTTATAAATAATTTTTACATAATATAAATAATATATATAATAAATATATATAATAAAATACATTAAAGCTTATAAATAATGTATTTATAAATAAATATAGGAAAGACCTTAAAATATACAGAAAATATTGGCAATGGTAATATGTGAAATTATGTATTTGATTTCAATTTTTTCCTTTGTGTCTTCTTGTATTTTCTAAATTTTAATCAAGAACAAAAAGACTTCTCAGATCACAAAGGTATAAAACTAGAGATAAATTTTAGAAAAAAAACAAAAAGGCTCACAAATACATGGAGACTAAACAACATTCTCCTAATTAATCAATGGGTTAATGACCAAATCAAAACAGAAATCAAAGAATATATGGAGACTAATGACAACAACAACACAAAGCCACAACTTCGGTGCGACGCAGCAAAGGCAGTTCTAAGAGGAAAGTATACTGCAATCCAGGCCTATTTAAAGAAGGAAGAACATTCCCAAATGAATAGTCTAAAGACACAATTACTGAAATTGGGAAAAGAAGAACAAATGAGGCCCAAAGTCACCAGAAGGAGGGACATAATAAAGATCAGAGAAGAAATATATAAAATTGAGAAGAATAAAACAATAAAAAAAATCAATGAAACCAAAGAGTTGGTTCTTTGAAAACATAAACAAAATAGATAAACCCCAAGCCAGACTCATTAAGAGAAAAAGAGAATCTACACACATAAACAGAATCAGAAATGAGAAAGGAAAAACCATGACGGACCCCATAGAAATACAAAGAATTATAAGAGAATACTAGGAAAATCTATATGCTAACAAGCTGGAAAACGTAGAAGAAACGGACAACTTCTTAGAAAAATACAACCTTCCAAGACTGACCAAGCAAGAAATGGAAAAACTAAACAGACCAATCACCAGGAACGAAATTGAATCAGTAATCAAAAAATTACCCAAGAACAAAACCCCCAGGCCAGATGGATTCACCTCTGAATTCTACCAGACATATAGAGAAGAAATAACACCCATTCTCCTTAAAGTTTTCCAAAAAATAGAAGAGGAGGGAATACTTCCAAACTCATTCTATGAAGCCAGCATCATTCTAATACCAAAGCCGGGCAAACACCTCACCAAAAAAGAAAATTAAAGACTAATATCCCTGATGAACGTAGATGCAAAAATACTCAACAAAATATTAGGAAACCAAATTCAAAAATACATCAAGAGGATCATACACCATGATCAAGTGGGATTCATCCCAGGGATGCAAGGATGGTACAACATTCGAAAATCCATCAACATCATCCACCACATCAACAAAAAGAAGAACAAAAACCACATGATCATCTCCATAGATGCTGAAAAAGCATTTGACAAAATTTAGCATCCATTCATGATTAAAACTCTCAACAAAATGGGTATAGAGGGCAAGTACCTCAACATCATAAAGGCTATATATGACAAACCCACACCTAACATCATACTTAACAGTGAGAAGCTGAAAGCTTTTCATCTAAGATGGGAACAAGACAGGGATGCCCACTCTCTCCACTGTTATTCAACATAGTACTGGAGGTCCTAGCCACAGCAATCAGACAAAACAAAGACATACAAGGCATCCAGATTGGTAAAGAAGAAGTCAAATTGTCACTATTTGCAGATGACATGATATTGTACATAAAAAATCCCTAAAGACTCCACTCCAAAACTACTAGAACTAATATCTGAATTCAACAAAGTTGCAGGATACAAAATTAACACACAGAAATCTGTTGCTTTCCTATACACTAATGATGAACTAACAGAAAGAGAAATCAGAAAAACAATTCCATTCACAATTGCATCAAAAAAATAAAATACCTAGGAATAAACCTAATGAAGGAGGTGAAAGACCTGTACTCTGAAAACTACAAGACACTCCTAAGAGAAATTAAAGAGAACACTAACAAATGGAAATTCATCCCCTGCTCTTGGCTAGGAAGAATAAATATTGTCAAAATGGCTATACTACCTAAAGCAATCTACAGATTCAACGCAATGCCTTTCAAACTACCAACAGCTTTCTTCAATGAACTGGAACAAATAGTTCTAAAATTCATATGGAACCACAAAAGACCCTGAATAGCCAAAGCAATCCTGAGAAGGAGGAATAAAACAGGAGGAATTACGTTCCCAGACTTCAAGCTCTACTACAAAGCCACAGTAATCAGGACAATTTGGTATTGGCACAAAAACAGACCCACAGACCAGAGGAACAGAATAGAAAATGTAAACATTAACCCAAACATATACAGTCAATTAATATTTGATAAAGGAGCCTTGGACATACAATGGGGAGATGACAGCCTCTTCAGCAGCTGGTGTTGGCAAAACTGGACAGCTACATGTAAGAGAATGAAACTGGACTACTGTCTAGCCACATACACAAAGGTAAACTCAAGGTGGATCAAAGACCTGAATGTAAGTCATGAAACCATAAAACTCTTAGAAAAAAACATAGGCAAAAATCTCTTAGACATAGACATGAGCGACTCCTTCATGAACATATCTCCCCAGGCAAGAGAAACAAAAGCAAAAGTGAACAAGTGGGACTATATGAAGCTGAAAAGCTTCTGTACAGCAAAGGACACCATCAGTAGAACAAAAAGACATCCTACAGTATGGGAGAATATATTCATAAATAATATTCTATTGTGTATATTTACCGCATCTTCTTTATCTAGTCATCTACTGATGGACACTTAGGTTGCTTCCATTTCTTGGCTATTGTAAATAGTGCTGAGATAAACATAGGGGTGCACCTGTCTTTTTCAAACTGCGCTGCTGCATTCTTAGGGTAAATTCCTAGGAGTGGGATTCCTGGGTCAAATGGTATTTCTATTTTGAGTTTTTTGAGGAACCTCCATACAGCTTTCCACAATGGTTGAACTAGTTTACATTTCCACCAGGAGTGTAGGACGGTTCCCCTTTCTCCACATCCTCGCCAACATTTGTTGTTGTTTGTCTTTTGGATGGCGGCCCTCCTTACTGGTGTGAGGTGATATCTCATTGTGGTTTTAATTTGCATTTCCCTGATGATTAGCGATGTGGAGCATCTTTTCATGTGCCTGTTGGCCATCTGAATTTCTTCTTTGGGGAAGTGTCTGTTCAGATCCTCTGCCCATTTTTTAATTCGATTATTTTCTTTTTGTTTGTTGAGGTGTGTGAGCTCTTTATATATATTTTGGATGTCAGCCCTTTATTGGATATGTCATTTATGAATATATTCTCCCATACCGCAGGATTTCTTTTTGTTCTATTGATGGTGGTTGTCATTTAAATTTGAAGGAGAGATTAAACAATTTTCAGATAAGCAAAAGCTGAGAGAATTTTCCCACAAACCACCTCTATAGTGCATTTTGGAGGGACTGCTATAGATGGAAGTATTCCTAAGGCTAAATAGCTGTTAGCAGGGGAAATAAAACCACAGCAAAGTAAAACAATTAATTACTAAGCAGATGCAAAATCAACCCAACTACTCTCAAAGTCAATCAAGGGATAGACAAAGAGTACAGAATGTGATACCTAATATATAAAGAATGGAGGAGGAAGAAAAAGGAGGAAAAAAAAAGAATCTTTAGGTTCTGTTTGTTATAGCATATTAAGTGAGTTAAAAGTAATGGAATTACCCTTGAACCTTTGGTAAACACGAATCTAAAGCCTGCAATGGCAATAAGTACATACCTATTGATAATCACCCTAACTGTAAATGGTCTGAATGCACCAATCAAAAGACAGAGTCACTGAATGAATAAAAAAAACAAGACCCGTCTATATGCTGCCTACAAGAGCCTCACTTCAAACCCAAAGACATACATAGACTGAAAGTAAAAGGATGGAAAAAGATATTTCATGCACTAATAGGGAGGAAAAAGCACAAGTTGCAGTACTTATATCAGACCATCTTTTTGTTCTATTTAGGCCCTCAGTGTTCGGGTGACTGGTGAGGGTGATCCTTACTTAGTGTGCTGTTTCACATGGTAAGCTCTTGGAAACATTCTCCTAAACACATCCAACTCTTTGAGGCATCCCTTAGAAGATGTGTGTGGGCAATTGGGGAGAGTGTTCCGAACAGAGGGCTCACATTAGTTATGGTGGGGTATTTGGAAATGTTTCGGTTGCTGCATGGCCTGCCAGACCAGGGAGGTCACGTATGTAAGCAATGCTGGATGGGCACCGCACCCCAATAATTTATTGCGTTCTACAACAAAGGAAGTAATCTACTTTCCACTAAAGTTCATTTACAAAGTTACAAGTTCCAGCAACAGCCTATATTCCTGCATTCCGTGGTGTTTACAATGCAGAGGCGCTGGGATCTGGCAGATATATTCACGGAAGCAAAAGTACATTTCACACAGAAAGTGTTCTTTTCTTCCTGCCTTAGTGGGTTGGAGGAGCAGTTCAGTGAGGATTCTGGTGTTTGGAGATTCACTGGAGCTGATGGCATCTAGACTGTCGTGTGCATGCTGACTGACAAGCCAAGCAGGTACAGACTGTAGCCAGAAAAAGCATGTTAAAATGCAAGAGAAAGATCAGAAGGTTGAAAGGAAATAGATTTTAAAATTAAGCCTCTACAGAAAGGACAGAAAAAAAAATATTAACCAGAGGTTGCCTCTGAGTAGCAGGATTATGGGCAGCTTTAATGGTCTGCCTTGTGTATTTTCTGTAGGGAACATGTACTTCGTAATAAAAGAAAAACTATGGAAAGCATTTTTAGGGGGCCGTTCAAGTTCTGAAATTACAGTCATTGAAATCTAAAGCTTGGAGAGACTTGAGATGCTGGACCCATACTGCACGTGAGGGCAGCAGCCTGGGTTGTGATCGTGCAAAGGGAAACCGCATATTGGGGCGGCCCTGGGAAAAGGGGCACAGAAGTGGGGGTGGGGTCAGGGGGATGGCAAGTGGCTGGCAGTTCCTCCCAGTTCTAGCCGTTCCTGCCATGGAGGAAAGTGGAGATGTAGTCATTAGATCTGATTCTCTGAGAGAAGCCAGACAAATCTCCTGAACAGTAAAAGTAGGCTTCTGTGTCAAATGTTGAAAAATACCATACAGGGCAGAGAAAACACATGCACAGTAATAGATTGTCGGGCGCTGCCACTCGCAGCATGTGCTTGAGGACTTTTTTAGTTTAGCCCACGTCCTGCTCTGTGCAGAAGCCTCTTCTCCCCTGGCAGCAGACCAAGGTGGAAAGGGGACTTTCACCTTCTCCCCTCTTGGGCCCAGCAGCATCTGGGACACTCTGATCCTCATAATCCGTGTTCTGGGAGATATTAATGATTTAATCTCCCAGGCTCACACGTTCTTCTATGCGGCCATACCAATGACATTTACAGGCAAGCCCCAGAGAAATTCACATGGGACTGGAACACATCCTGACTCAGTTTTGCCATAAAGTGTAAAACTGCCCTTGGGTCGCCAGCCTCAGGCCCGCCACAGAAGTAGCCAGTGGAATTCCAGCCATGGGCGAGGTGACAGCAGAGGAGGTAGGGAGGTTCCTGGACTCAAATGTCAGCTTTGCCAAACAGTACTACAACCGTCGCTACCGGGCCAAGGTCATTTCAGAACTGCTGGGGGCCAAGGAGGCCAGCGTGGACTTCAGCAGCTACCACCCACTGAGCAGGGTGGAAGAGAGTGAGATCATCTTCGACCTCCTGCGGGGCTTTGAGGAAAATTTGCAGGCTGAGAAATGCATCTTCAACATCATGAAAAAGATGTGCTTCCTCCTGCAGGCAGACCGCATGAGCCTGTTCATGTACAGGGTCCGAAATGGCACCGCAGAGCTCGCCACTCGGCTCTTCAATGTCCACAAGGATGCTGTCCTTGAGGACTGCCTGGTGACGCCTGACTCGGAGATCGTGTTCCCCTTGGATATGGGTGTGGTGGGCTATGTCGCACACTCTAAAAAGATGGTCAATGTCTCCAACACAGAAGAGGTACCCTCTTCCCCATAAGATGGAGGGCAGGGAGGCGTTATCCCCTGGGGCTGGGGGTGCAAGTGGGGTGGAGAGCTGCTGGCCACCAAGGCTGGGCTGGTGAGGGTTTGGTGTTAATCTTCATCTATTTACTTACTTATTCATGACATTTCATTCTGAAGAAAACAACAAAACCAAACCTCAAACTTAATAGAAGAGTTCCAAATTCCCCAAGTGTTCACACCTTGCCACATCTGCTTTATCTTTCCATTCTCTGCGGCCCATTTGGGAGTCAACCACAGACAACATGCTCTTTTAAGCTTAGGTACTTTGTTGTGTGTTTCTAGAACAAGGACATTTCTTACATATCCACAGTACAATGGTCAAATCCAGAAGATGCAATATTGGTATGATAAACGGTTCATACTCAGCTTTTGCCAGTTGTCTCAGTTACGTGGAAAGAGCACTACCTTCTTGGTCTCCTCAAACCTTGCTCAGTCGGCTTTGCTTCCCATGATGCTGACATTTTCGAAGGGTAAGGGCCAAATACTTCACAGAAATGTTGCTTGTTTGGGCTTGTCAGGAACGTTTTCATGAAAAGATTCAGGTTAGGTATTTCTGGCAGGCGTATCACAGAAGCGATGTGTTTTTCTTCATGTATTACAGCAGGAGACATATGATGACAATCTGTCTCCTTACTGGAAATGTTACCAGTGATCACTTGGTTAAACACTTGGCTCTTTCTTCTGTGAGTCCAGGGTTCTGTGAGATTCTACCGGCAGCTCTGACAACGACGTCTTTAATCACGGAGCAAGCCATTTCCCCTCTCTGGGCATTACAGCACAGTTCTCCTCGTAGCCTTCTGCCTGGGCCACTCAGATCTCAGCTTAAAGGTCACTTCCTCAGGGAAGCCTTCCCTCTGTTACAGTCTCCTTCCTAAAACCAGTCATCACAGTAAGCCTGGAGGCCTGGGACCATGCCTGCCTAATTCTCCCCTTTATCTGGGGACCCAGGACCCAGCAAATGTCTGGCATAAAGCAGACACTTAGTAAACACTTGGCATAAAAGACTCAAAATGAAGTAATTATGCAATAATTTCATTAACACCTGTCTCACCCAAAAGAATGTTTGCCCCACGACAGCCGGGCCCACACTGGGTCATTCTACTGTGCATGAGCCAAACCAGGAGCCTGCATTCAGTGATTTCCAAGAGCCGGCCTGGACATTTTGTGACTTTGTGCTCACCTTTCCTCTGACCTTATTTCAGTGGAAGGGTCATAAGGTTAAAAGGAGCAGAAGGTCGGGGCTTAAGGGATCCGCTCACTCAACTGCCTTCAGTGGACGAGGAACCAGGAGAGCTTGAGATGGGGCTTGCCTAAGGTCACCAGGGAATAGTCAGGACTTCCCACTCATGTGCAGGAGGTCCAGTAGGTAGTCTTTTGACTTGGGTTCTTTGGCAAGATAAGAAGCACAAGTTTAGGCCTCTGTGGGCAATGGTTTTCTTTGAAACACAGAGGCCTGGATCTTCCTCTCCCAGTCACTTCTCCTTGAAGACCCAGGGGTGGGGTAACAGTGCTGCATCCCGAGGGCTCTCCTGAGGACCCATCTAACTGGACCGGAGTCTCTTCTCCCTTCAACTCTCTCAAGGCTTTAATGGCAGCCGCCAGGGATCGTCACAGTCCTTATAACATAACTTCCATGATCTCTGTTCTGCATATGATGAAATGGAACCCCAGAATGGCCAAGTGCCTTGCTCAGGGCCACACCAATGTAAAGTGGCAGAGTGGGGACTTGGATCCAGGCACTGTGGCCTTCAGCCCACACTCTCCATGACTCTGCTATTCTGTCATTCCTCCTCATCTGTGAAGTGAGGACATTGGACTAGGTTCTGTTTACCAAAAGTCATTTCAAGTCACAGAGCAGAAAATTAAGATGTTAACCTTTGAGTTCAGATCTGGGTGTGAACCAAGACTCTGTCCCTTTCTGAGGGCATGTCCCTGGCGAATCATTTTGCCTGTCTGGGCCCACTTCCCAATTTATAAAACGGGGAAGAGCAGTGTTGTAGGGTTCAAGGGTAGTGCTACTTCCCATCTAAGAAGGTTCTTGGCACACTGTAAGGGCTCATACCGGCAGCTCCTGCCCCTTGGTGTCGTTAGGACTTTTCTGTTGTTGTTAAGGACCTGGTCTGCAGGGTGGATGCTATACCAGGTCTGGGTGGGATTTGGACAGGAATCCAGTCTTGCCCTTTTGGAACCTTCAGTTTAGATTCTGTTGGTGGGGAAAACAGAACAGAGGTGCCGAGAGTTTCTATGGACCGTGGTGTTAAGGAAATGTGAATTTTGCAAGGTACTCTGATTTTAAAAGATTCTGGGCTGAGAGGTTGTGAGCCCCTGTGCTGAGGGACAGGCAATGCTCCTGTTTGAGCCCAGAGTTCGCTCTGGACGTGATGTCTGTGCGTCCCTGGGGGCTTTTGGGCCCGGGCAGCCTCCCTGACGGCGACTCCAGCCTGGGGGAGCCGGCCCGGCCAGCAGCCTTGGGTGCCCCGCGGTGACCTGTGTCTGTTCCTCCTTGGGCTCCTCAGGCCTCTCCCTCTATTCAGGGCCCCGGACAGTAGTGGCTGGCGATGAGAGATGGTGTAGGCTGGGGTCTGGGTTGTCCCTGAATCACCGACCGGTAGCCTTCAGCACCCTCAAAGACCTGGGAAATGGTTGCAATCATGCCATTTTGAAATGGGAAACCCTGAATGGAGAAATTTCCCAGGGTGGCGCTGTAACTCCCCCGTCCTTGCGCATTCCTACTCCCCCGTGGGATCTCCTCAGGGAGACTTGACATTAGGATCGCCAGATGAAATATAGGATGCCCAGTTAAACTTGAATTTTAGATAAACAAAAAAAATTATCCCTTAGTATAAGTATGTCCCATGCGATATTTAGGATATACTTACACTAAACAAGTATTTACTTGAAACTCAAAATAGGCATCCCGGGTCTATTTGCTAGATCTGGCGCCCCACTTACTATCCAATATTTGTCTGCGCATTCACCCTTTCTCCTGAGGAGAGCTCACAGGGCCTCTCTGCTCCTGTCCGTCTTCCTCGCCACTCATCCCTGGCATCTAGTCCAGTGCCTGAGACAGAGCAGGTACTCATTACAGTTTACTGAGTGAGTGACTAGATGATGGCCCTTCCCCAGTTGGCTGTGATATTGTAATTTATGAAACGAAAAATAAATATTTGTGTTCTTCCTGGTTCCCAGCACAGAACTCCTAAAGACCCTTGTAATTTCCTGAGCGATAGCAGCATCTGACAGAGTTCTTAAATCCTTCAGAATTTCCTGGGTGGTTTTGGTCTTTTGTTTTAATGAGGTGACTGTTGGTGGACTCCTGGACGGGGGCAAGTCGCCAGAAAGATCAAGCCCTGATTAGACACTTGGAATGTTCGGCCCCACCCCCATTCTCTGACTAAAGAGAGAGAGGCTGGAAGTGGAGTTAATAATTGATCTTGCCTATGTGGTAAATACTCCATATGAATCCCCAAAAATACAGGGTTCATAGAAATTCTGGGTTGGTGGAGATGTGCACATGCTGAGAGGGTGACACACACCCACTCCACTGGGACAGACGCTCTTACACTTAGGACCTTTCTGGATCTCACCTTATGTATCTCTTCGTCTGACAGTTCATCTGTATGCTTTATGACCATGTAAATATAAAGATTTCTCTAAGTTCTGTGAGCTATTGCAGCAAATTATGAAACCTAAGGAGAAGGTCATGGGAACCCAGATTTATAGCCAATTGGGAGCATAGGTGACCACCTGAGACTTGTGACTGCATCTGAAGTGGGGGCTGTCATGGGACCGAGCCCTTCACCTGTGGGCTCTGACGCCAGCTCCGGGTAGACAGGGTTGGAGCTGACTGGACTTCTGGATGCCCAGCTGGTGTCAGAGGTTCGGTCGATGCAGAAGAAAACATCTGCATATCCGATGTCAGGAGTGTTTGGGGTGTGCTAGTCGTGGGAGAGTAAATGGAAACAGTGAGTTTTTCCTGTAGACACTGACAAATCCCGTTACTGAAGACTGAGCCTGAGAGGACTGTCATTTCCAGAGACTCTCATATCTATCATCCTGCTCTCCCCTCCCTATAAGACTTGGAGCCCAGAATGCTAGACCAGAAGGAAACCTCAAGGAGGACTTTGTCCAACACTCTGATTTTACCGAAGGGGAAACTGAGGCTCAGGGGCATTTCAACCACTGACAATGTACTGATTGGGCCCTGAAGCCACTCAGAGAAACAAGTCCCTCCCTCCTTGGGGCCCCAGGATACCACCATCCTGCAGAGGCCTCCTTCACGTTATGGTTTTAATTGTGGGTTCATGTTTTACATGGTGTCCTCACTACACTACGAGAATTCAGTGAGGAAAACCTTATCTTTCCTACTGGTCTAGGCATAGCCGGTGCCTCTCACTGAGCCAGGGCTCAGTCAATATGAATGAATGAATCAATCAATCAACCAGTGTATCAATGAATAAATGGAGGGGCTGGGCCATTTACCAGCAAGGGAATTGTCTATGAGACAGGGAAGGGGGCTGTTCTTCATGACAGGGCTGATGGGGAAGTTAATGCGAGTATGTGTAAGTTGTCAGGCTCTAGGCCCTGAACATCATTATTATTCAATAAATAGTAGATCTCATCCAGGGACACAATGGAGCTGGGCACTGTGAGTGTTTGGAAAAAGGAATCGGGGTTTCCAGGAGTGAGAAGCAGTCTTCCCCAGCACTAGAATAAAATCTAAACTCTTCACCGTGGCCTCTGGGGCCCTGCTGGGGAGGCCTCTGCCCCCTCTGACTTCCTTGCCCTCTGTTCTCCTTCTCCATCTCTGGGCTTCCACTCCACCGGTCTTCCCTTTTCTCACATCCGCCAGCTCATTGCCCCTGCTGGCCTTGTGTTCTGTGTGTTCCCTGCTTGGAATACGCCTCCCGTGCCTGGTTCCTTGATCTTTCAGCTCTCAGCATGACGTCTTCAGAGAAGCCTCCCTACCACAAGCCGAAATAAACGGCTGCAGCCTGCCATCCCTCCCATCACTTTTTAAAGCCTCCTGTGGTTTATCTCCTTCAAAACAGTTACCATGGCCTGGAGGGAAAATGCTTAGCTGTTTACTTGCTTTTGTTTGCCTACTCCATTTGAATGGAAGCTTCATCAGAAAAAGATCATCCCTCCTGTTCACTCCCAAAGCCTGAGGGTCTAGAACAGTGCCTGGAATTCCTACAGAAGGCCCTCTGTTAATGCTAACGGAGTGAATGAATGAGCAGGCTTTCCCTCACTGAGCATCCAGCTCCTGGGCTTTACAATAAACAGTTTTAGCTTCTAAGGCTCCTTCTGCCTCTGATAATCTGACTCTCTATGACAGGTTGTTGAGGATGCTTTAAATACTGAAAATATAAGCCTGGCAATGACTGTGTAGACGCCAGTCCATTGGCAGGTACATGATTTGTGAGAGAGTTCCAGGGCTGAGAACTCAGTGGAAAAGAGGGTTCTGGTGGACTGAGCAGCATCTGTCTCAGATGCAGGTAAGGCCCACATGCTGCTTTCCCAGATAGAGGTGAATATTGCAAGACTGCATGGGCTTCATGAAATGAATCCAAGTATGCCCCACCCAGACCCACATGTAGGGATTCACCAGTGTCCTTAGAAAATGATGTGGAAAACCCTTTGTGGCTAATGCCTCTTTAGAGATTTTGCTTAATCCTCTAATGCTAATTTAAGCTGAACACTACAGGCTTCTCTTAATTCCTTTACCCTTCACCTGGTTTGAGACAGCTTCTTTAACAACAATGCTGTTGTCTGTATATTTAATCCCACCCCAACTAGAGGAAATCCATAGATACAAAACAACACTCTCAGAATTTCTGAATCCTGGGAAAGATTCCACATACTCAGTTCTAGAAAAGCTCTGTGAATTGGCTCTACAGAACACCTGTGTGTTCTCAGAGCAGCAGGAACCGTGCATGCCTGGGCTGCCTTATGCCCCAGGCAAGGCCGACAGCTGAAAAACCTCACAGCGCTACCAGGAAACAGAAAGGTGGGTCTTTAATTTTAGACAATTCAGGATCTGTCTCCTCTTTTTGACCACATAGACCACACTGGCCTCCCAGACTGCTTTAGGGGCAGGGTGTGAGGGTGTGTGCTTGTCTGTACTCCCACAGCTTTGAGCCGAGCTCCATGCCCTGTATGACGGCTCCCAATTCATCTGTGAGCTAGCCGGAACTTTAGTCTTCCCTCTATCCCTGGCGCTTGACAGAAAGCCTGACGTACAATTAAGGTTTGTGCGAGGGGACACCCATCAGACTGACTGTGTGGTGCTAGAACTGGACTGCAGAAAAGCTGAAGTAACGGATTCTTTTGTTCAATGACCCGGACCCAGGTCTAATGTTACCCATGCTTCTCTGAAAGGTAGCAGAGCTAAGGGCAGTTTCTGGAGCCACACACACAGACAAGTAACATTAACCTTCTTGTTTCAGTTTCCCCTTCTGTAAGATGGGCCACTAATGGTCCCTGTCTCTTAGGTTATTGGGAGGGTTAAAGTGAGTTGATGCAGGTAAGGCAACATGCATAACACCTGCTAGTAATTGTGATTATCATACTCATTGAAGTATTTTTGTAACTCAAGTTTCTATTGGGGGCTTAACTGTCATCACCTCAAGAGAGCCTCTCCAAACCTCCCTTGCCAGGCAAAGTCAGTCCCCTCATCCTTGGGCCCCCACAGAGCTTCACTCACACCTCCTTCACAGCCTTCAGTAGGTTGTATCTCAGACCTTCTTCTACTGGACTTTGAAGGCTTCCAAAGCAAAAAGCATGATTGCTTTGCCCTGTGAAGAGATGCAGATGGGAACATCTTCATCTTCTTGTCAACGGGAGAATAGCAAAGCCCGTCACTCCACCTCTACCATGGGCCCCTGGGCTCTGGATTCTTCTATTTTCTTCACCCTTCATCTGTCCACCCATGCTTGTCTCTGCCTCCCTTCAGGATGAGCATTTCTGTGACTTCGTGGACACCCTCACAGAGTACCAGACCAAGAACATCTTGGCTTCCCCTATAATGAATGGGAAGGACATGGTAGCCATACTCATGGCTGTGAATAAAGTGAACGGGCCCCACTTCACCAAGAGAGATGAAGAGGTAAGAATGTTGTAGAAACTGCTGGGGTGGCCATGCTGGCATATTCTCCCAGCTTAGGAAGTCTCCTGGACCTCACCTTTTAGTCTCAGATTTCCCACCTGTAAGACAAGAAGGTTAGTCTGATGCTCTCTGAAGGGAGGCAGGCCAGGATGATGGTTAAGAAATTGGGCTTTGGAGTCAGGAATGTAGGGATAATTGTGTCGGCTCTGCTAGTATCTAGCTGCTTGATTTGGGCAAGTTACTTAATTTCTCTGAACCTCAGTTTTCTTATTTGTAAAATGGGGATAATTTTACAGTACCCATCTCTTGGGGCATTTGTGATGATCAGATCAGATAACATACATAAATGACTTATCACAGGGATTGCAAACTCAATAAATAGTAGCAATTTTTCATTAATACATCCCATCAATGTTGACATTCTACATTCTGTGAGAGTTTTACGTTTGTATAAGGCAGCATTTTATGAGTCAGCATTCCATTGTCCATCTGTTCAAATTGCTTCTAATAAAGCTTTTAAAATAGTCAGACATTTGCTGATGGTAGAAGTGGCCAGAGGAGGGATTTCCCCTTCATCAATTTCTCCTCACACTGTTTGATTTTTCAGATACTTCTCAAGTATCTCAATTTTGCAAATCTAATCATGAAGGTGCACCACCTGAATTACCTGCACAACTGTGAGACTCGGCGCAGTCAGGTAGGGGGCTTGGCTCAAGGGAATGGACTGGACGCGTCCTTTTACTGAAGTATTGATGTGGTCAGGCTGGAAAGATGGGTGGTAATAAAAGTGCCTGGAACCATTGCAGTCTCTTCCCAGCATCCCTTGCATTAATGATGTGGTGGTTATCCATAAAGCTGTATCTCAGAGTGATTACACACACAAGTTTTCAAGTCAGGTGGCTTGGATTTGAACTCTGCTAAGCCATTTACTAGTTCTAAGACCCTGGGCAAACCACTTACCCCCTTCAAGCTTCTATCTCCTCATTTGAAAAATGGGGATAAATATGGTTCTACCACCAAAAGATTACTGGCAATAGTAAATGAGATAATGTATGTAGAGCACTTGACCTCATCCATATCGGTTATTATTATTGTTATTAACAATCTCTGACGTAAAAGAAATGGGAAGAGTTGGACCCAATATAAGCAGCCAATTACTTCACCTCTCTGAACCTCAGTTTCTCCATCTTCAAAATGGGGATAACTATCCTTTCTGTGTCTCTGGGTTATTGTGAGGTGCTGTTTTGTGTCTCAAAAATTTTGACTACGTAAAATTTGTGTTTCTCCAGATACTGCTGTGGTCTGGGAGCAAAGTCTTTGAAGAGCTTACAGACATCGAGAGGCAGTTCCACAAAGCCCTGTACACAGTCCGAGCCTTCCTCAACTGTGACAGATACTCTGTGGGGCTCTTAGACATGATCAAGCAGAAGGTGAGATTTCAGAGGCAGACATCTGCAAGGGCTGGTTAAATAGACGCTGAGTGGAGCCCAGGCTGGTGTGTACTCCCCCAGCCCCAACCCCCTGAACCCCCGCCTCCCGTTTGCTTGCACAGCAGGGAAGATGGGAGGATGTGGGTGGTTGTGAAGCTTTTCACAGGTCTTTTATACCGAGGAGAGGTGTGCCAGCCTTAAAGGGAAAATGCCAATGAGTAAGAACAACCTGTATCTTCCCTAGTCAGTTAGGAAAGAAAGTACAGGTGAGAGGGCTTGATGAGGTGGTGAAGGTTAGTGATGAAGACATCTCTATGGAGTGTGAAAGTTGCCCACTTCAGGAATTCTCATGAAATGCATTCAAACATGGGTGTAAACCTTTCCCCCAGTTTGTGGAGCCCACGGCTCACGGGGCAACTGTAGTGGAGGCAGATGCTCAGATCTGGTCCCTCGCCCTCAGAACGCTCAGAGGCCAGATTTGCCCCGGATACATGGGCTCGGGAGGCAGAGACTGATACTGCCCCCTGCAAATATTTTTCAGTTAGGTTTTCCCAAACCAACTCTCCCATTGGCCCTTGTCTGTCTCTGCGTCCCAGAGCTAATCATTTCCTGCTTTGGGGCGGCGTTCCAGAGTTATGGAGAGTTGTGATTTCCTATCCCAAAGACCCAACGTATGGGATTCCTGTCAGTTTCACTTTGTGTACCTTGGGCTGAGTGTGGTGTGCAGAACAATGGAGAGTCTCCAAACATTTGGTTGAGTGAATAAATGAATCATAGAATCTGGGGTTGGAAAAGACTTAGACCTAGTGCAGAGGCTCCCACGTGTGACAGTGAATCAGAATCTTCTGAGGAATTTTTTTTTTAATTGCTAGGCTACCTTTCCCAGTATTGGGCCTTTTTTGTTTGATGTTTTACAAACATCTTTCCATGTCAGTACATGTGGACTCCTTTTCAATAAGCCTTTATATTGAAACAACATACGAGCAGGAAAGAGCACTATTTACAGATGAATAGTTCTATGAATTATCTCAGAGTGAATATCCCCATGTAACTACCACCAGGCTAAGAGACAGAAGATTACCAACCCCTCAGAAGCCCCTTCTTAGCCTTTTCCAGCAACCTTGCCCCCTCCTCCCTGAAAGCTGCCCCTACTGGACCTTTCATGCGGCATTAGTGTTGCCTGGTTTTGAAATTCACCCAAGTGGAATCAGACAAATACCTACTGTTTGGGTCTGGCTTCTTTGGCTCAACATTTTGGTTCTGAGACCCATCTTTATTGCTCCACATTCATTTTCATTCTTGTGGAATGTTCCACTATATGAATAACCCACAGAGTATTTATTGAGTTCTCAGTTCTGGGTTATTCTGAATACTGCTGTTATGAACACTCTAGTACATATCTTTTGATACATCATTGTACCCATTTCTATTAGGTATTTACTTAAGAATAGAAGTTCTGTGCAATAGTTTTAGTAGGCATTGCCCATCTGGCTTTAAAAATGATACCATTTACACTCCCATCAAAAATGCATGAGGGTTTCCTCACAGTACTTGGTATTGCAGGTCTTACTAATCTCGGCCATCCTGGCAGGTATGTAGCCTTAGGTCTGTGTCTATAACATGCATTCCCCTAATGACTGACAGGCTGGAACACTTTTCACCTGTTTATTGACAATTTGGATAACTGCTTTTGTTAAGTGCTTAACTGAGTCTTCTCCCCATTTTTTAAATTCTATTGTCTTTTTTATCTAATTTGTAGTTCTTTACAAATTCTAGATATGGGTTCTTTGTTAAATATACACATCCCAAATATCTTCTCCCACACTTCTTTCATTCTTTTAATGGGGTGTGTTGATGAATGTTCTGAATTATAATGTAGTCTAATTTATCAAAAAGACCATTCTTTCCCCATTGTTCTATTGAAAAGACCATCTTTCCTTATCATACTTAGTCTGTTTCTGGACCCTATATTGTTCCAGTAGTCTATTTTTCTATTCTTCTGTGATACCATGCTGTCTTAATTACAGTGTCTTTATAAAAAATCTTGGTATCCAGTAGTGAAAAGGCCTCTAAGTTTGTTGTTAGACTTTTCCACCATGTTTTATACCTCTTATACTCCTTTCTTTTGTTTTTTCAGTTTGAATATTTCTGATCTATCTTCTATTAATTAGCAATCTTCCTTCAGCAGTGTCTAATTGACTGTTAAAACTATTGTTACCTCAAATCTGGATTCACATGCCTAGTGTGCAGGAAGCCAATCTATGTCACTGGGCTTGAAGCAGAGAAGCTTTATTATCAGAAGGGCAGCCCAACAAGAATGCAGAGGACCTTTCTCATAACTGCCTTACCTGATTGGCTGAGGTTATATACTTTTGGCAAAGGAAGGTGGGGGTTAGGGCAGAAACTGGAGGGGCCTTGAAACTTTTCAAAATTATGCTCCAATTCCGTCTTCCTGGAGCTGCCTGATGGGTCTTGGCGTGGTTCATGTTGATTCCATGTCCCATATCAGCTCTGCAACAAAGAGTTGCCAACAACATCCTCCTTCCTCCTATAACCAGCTTCAGGGGAGAGGACAAAGAACAAGACAAGGTCACTTGCAAGGTCATGTAGTGAATCAGGTTACCATGGAGGAAGGGCCCAGGGAAGGGATAAGAGAATAAAGAAATACCCATCTGAGTTGACTATCTCTTGATCATAATTTCAGATATTTTCCAATTTTAGAATCTCCATTTCATTCTTTTTTTGTTGTTTCCTGTCCTCTGCTGAAATTCTCCATTCTGTGTTTGATAATAATCAGTTGACATAATCAGATATTTTAGAGTCCAGGTCTAAGAGGTTTAGTATCTGTGGATATCTTTTATGGCTCTGTTAGTATGACTGTTTGCCCTCTTGATTTCTCAGTTAATTTTTGTCTTTTTACATGCCTGCTTATTTTTGTTGGAACACTAGAGACACATATGAAAAGCTATAGAGATGATTTGAAACTCTGCAGAATGTTGTCTTCCCCCAAAGGAGATTAATTTTACTTCTGGCAAGCAGTTGTGGGAAAGGCAGAGAACCTGATTCCAACCAGGGAATAGATGGATTTAATGCAGGTCTTCAGTCTTTGAAGGGCTGATCTATCTCTGCTTCATTTTTACTCCAGTGCATAAACCTTTGGGAAGGCCCCAAGCTGAAAGCCTGGGGTGTCTTTAATGTTTCTTCCTCCCTGAATTTCAATTTTGTCCTAGTCTAGTAAGTCCGCTGAAAGCTTTGTTTAGCTTCTCAGCTGCTCCACAGCATCTCTGGGGTCAGCAAAAGGGGGTTAATAGGAAAAGTTGAATCAGATGTCAAGTCAAGTCCTTGCTGCCTTGCTTGCTCTGTGATTCCTTCAAATAAATATTTATGCACATACACATACACACACCCAGTCCAGATTTTTAAATTATTCTCAAAGTATTGGTCTGGAACAAACTGGCCACTGTTAATGGGAGTAGAAATCCTCTCAAGAACAAAGAACTTTAGAGCTCATACTTACGGATATAGAAAAATTAATTTATCCTTTCCCCTGTTGCTGGACATTTAAATAATTTGTAAATATTCTTACAATTAGACAATGATGCAATGAACAACTTTGGACTTAAATCCCTACACATATGGCAGAGAATATCTGAACAGAGCTGTGGAAGTGGAATTGCTAAGACAAAATTTTTACTTTCCCTCTAAAGTCTACTATTTTACACTCTCACTGACACTGCATGGGAGTTCCATGTCTCCAGCTCCTGACAACTCTGGATATCATAAATATTTTTAGTTTTCCTGTCTTTTTTCCTGACAGTTCTGGATACCTGAATTTTTTAGTTTTCCTGTCTTCTTTTCTCTTCATTTGTTTTTTCACTGATTATCAGTGAGGGTGAATATATTTTATGTTTGTTTGTGATTTAATTTCTCTTCTTCCATATATTGCCCAGAGGTATCTTTATCTTTTTTCCCCCTTTAAATTGAATTGTCTATTTCTTATAAAAACATAGGAATGTTTTATATGTGATAATGGTTATATATCTGTCACAGAGGCTGCAACCATATTTTCCTTTTATATGGATTATATTTTAACTTTGTTTATGGTATCTTTCATCATATAGAAGATTAAAATTTTCTTTTATGGTTTCTGAGTTTTTTTTTTACTTTCTGTTTTAACTTTTTTTTAAATATAATTTATTTTATTAACATTAATCTACAATTACATGTGCAATATTACGGTTATTAAACTACCCCTTCATCAAGGCCCCCCCACCAACCCCATTACAGTCACTGTCCATCAGCGTAGTGAGATGCTATAAAATAACTACTTGTCTTCTCTGAGTTGTACTGCCCTCCCCGTGCCCCCCCAACATTACATCTGCTAATCGTAATGCCCCTTTTTCCCTCTTATCCCTCCCTTCCCGCCCATTTTCCCCAGTCCCTTTCCCTTTGGTAACTATTAGTCCGTTCTTGGGTTCTGTGAGTCTGCTGCTGTTTTGTTCCTTCAGTTTTTTTCTTTGTTCTTATACTCCACATAAGAGTGAAATCATTTGATACTTGTCTTTTTCGGCTTGGCTTATTTCACTGAGCATAATACCCTCTAGCTCCATCCATGTTGTTGCAAATGGTAGGATTTGTTTTCTTCTTATGGCTGAATAATATTCCATTGTGTATATGTACCACTCTTCTTTATCCATTCATCTACTGATGGACACTTAGGTTGCTTCCATTTCTTGGCTATTGTAAATAGTGCTGCAATAAACATAGGGGTGCATCTGTCCTTTTCAAATTGGGCTGCTGCATTCTTAGGGTAAATTCCTAGGAGTGAAATTGCTGGGTCAAATAGTATTCCTATTTTGAGTTTTTTGAGGAACCTCCATACTGCTTTCCAAAATGGTAACTAATTTGCAGTCCCACCAGCAGGGTAGGAGGGTTCCCTTTTCTCCACATCCTCGCCAACATTTGTTGTTGTTTGTGTTTTGGATGTTGGCCATCCTCACTGGTGTGAGGTGATATCTCATTGTGGTTTTAATCTGCATTTCTCTGATGATTAGCGATGTGGAGCATCTTTTCATGTGCCTGTTGGCCATCTGAATTTCTTCTTTGGAGAAGTGTCTATTCATGTCCTCTGCCCATTTCTTAATTGATTATTTGCTTTCTGTTTGTTAAGGTGCATGAGTTCTTTATATATTTTGGATGTCAATCCTTTATCAGATACGTTTTTTATGAATATATTCTCCCATACTGTAGGATGTCTTTTTGTTCTACTGATGGTGTCCTTTGCTGTACAGAAGCTTTTCAGCTTGATATAGTCCCACTTGTTCATTTTTGCTTTTGTTTCCTTGCCCAGGGAGATATGTTCATGAAGAAGTTGCTCATGTTTATGTCCAAGAGATTTTTGCCTATGTTTTTTTCTAAGAGTTTTATGGTTTCATGACTTACATTCAGGTCTTTGATCCACCTTGAGTTTACCTTTGTGTATGGGGTTAGACAGTAGTCCAGTTTCATTCTCTTACATGTAGCTGTCCAGTTTTTCCAACACCAGCTGCTGAAGAGGCTGTCATCTCCCCATTGTATATCCAAGGCACTTTTATCAAATATTAATTGACTGTATATGTTTGGGTTAATGTTTGGATTTTCTATTCTGTTCCACTGGTCTGTGGGTCTGTTTTTGTGCCAATACCAAATTGTCTTGATTACTGTGGCTTTGTAGTAGAGCTTGAAGTCAGGGAGTGTAATTCCCCCTGTTTTATTCCTCCTTCTCAGGATTGCTTTCGCTATTCGGGGTCTTTTGTGGTTCCATATGAATTTTAGAATTATTTGATCCAGTTCATTGAAGAAAGCTGTTGGTAGTTTGATAGGGATTGCATTGAATCTGTAGATTGCTTTAGGTAGTATAGCCATTTTGACAATATTTATTCTTCCTAGCCAAGAGAATGGGATGCATTTCCATTTGTTAGTGTCCTCTTTAATTTCTCTTAGGAGTGTCTTGTAGTTTTCAGAGTACAGGTCTTTCACTTCCTTCGTTAGGTTTATTCCAAGGTATTTTATTCTTTTTGATGCAATTGTGAATGGAATTGTTTTTCTGATTTCTTTTTCTGTTAGTTCATCATTAGTGTATAGGAAAGCAAAAGATTTCTCTGTGTTAATTTTGTATCCTGCAACTTTGCTGAAT
>JAVSCE010019943.1:0-34146 GCA_032199065.1 Smutsia gigantea | reverse complement strand
GATAAAGGGAAATAACTAAGTAAACAAAACTTGTGACCATGAACTAAGGTCTATGACTAACTCAGCTGTGTCTTTACCTGAGAGTAAAACATGCACAACACACACATAAAACCATCAAAAGGTGTCCAGAACTGTGGCTGAGATGGGTATAGCATCCCTGGAAATTCTAATGTCACCCTCCCACCCCAGGTCCACTCTTGGTTGTCCAACACTACTTTAGAACAATGTGGCTTCTTTATTCCACCACTAGTAGCCACTTCAGAAATCTGTAAATAGGTTGGGCTAAAGATAGCTCAACTTAAAGTTTTCTTGTCCAGCAGAATCCAAAATAATAAAATACAGTATTTGCCTTTCACACTGCAGGATTTTCTGTCTCCTTGGATTTTTTTCCTATTGCATCTGTTTATATTCAAGCCAAGATCTTTCTGCTAAAGTTAGTACTTATCACAGTCACAAATTCTCAGTTATGTGCCCAGCTAGAGTTGGCTATTCAAGAACTGATTTCTGCCTTCACAAGAATCATATAAACCCTTTACATAGGGCCAAGTAAAATGCCTCCATTTTCCAGGTTCTTTTCATTGCTGTTGCCTTTCTCCTGCCCGTATTCTCCTTCTGTAGTCCTCCTGAGGGCAACCTACTGGCTTAAATTTTCCTTTTTCCTCCTTGCCCTGCTCTGATGTGCATGACTTCCTGGTACTAATCTACCTATTGGACTTCTGTGCCTTAGATTGGACGCACTGTGCCTTAGACTGCCTTTGCGCCCTGACTGCATGTTGTTTGGCTGGTTCTGACTTGCTGCTTGCTCTGACCTCTAGATTCTGGTTCCCCACCCTTTCCATTTCTGGAGAGCTCACACCAGTCACACAGCCTTGGGCACTGGGTCCCAGGTCTTTCCAGGCACTGCCTCACTCTTGTGCCAATTCCCTTTCCTGTGTGCTCAGACTTACCTCAGCTCTCCTGACCCTGGCTCCTACTTTTGTACCTAGGACTCGCTGCCATATATATTCCCCAAAGCTGAAAATCCAGTAGACCTCTCCCCCTCTTCCTGCCTAGCCACCACAAAAAGCAACCAAGGACAGAAGTTTATATTTTGCAGCAGTGTCAACACCATTTTGTGGGCTCTTGGGAGGAGGACACAGGATGCGGCCTCTTAACCTAGATGGACAATATTGCCACTTACTAAATGGGAAATAATAACAATAATTACTAAGAAGGGATTTTTTATGAGTACTTAGTGCCCCAGAGGCCAGAAGCCCTTGCTGTCACATGGGAGTCAGGAAGAGCAGAGGATTTGGCTGCAAAAGAAGGTTTTAAAGGTCATGTCACACTTACAGTTCCCATTGTGAAGGAGAAAGAGAGCTGCATTGATTTTCATAATGAAAAATACTCTTTTTTTTTCCATTGTGGGGGCAGTAGTGGGGACAGGGCAGGGATTAAAAGGAAAATCAATTAGTTAGGAATCTCATAGAGTTAATAAAATATGTCAGTTGAAGTCTGGCAGGTAGCATGTTTTTCCTTGATCTGGATGATTTACGCAGTTCCAGAGTTCATATTAGCATTAATGAGGATTTCACATGTAAATTTCCAGCAAATCCAAAGGAGTGTTAATTCTTTTACACCTGGATGGTGGTCTGAGAAATCCTATTCTCCCTCCTTAGCTTTTCATAATGCAAGGGATAATAAAGAGCGCAAAACTGGAAATTGTCCATGCAAATCACATAAGTTGAAACAAAGATGAGGTGTTTGTGAGAAGCTCCTTGCTTCTAAGACAGAAGAGGCACTGACACCAGCAGTGTTATTAGCTGCCGTTCAGAGAAAAGGCGTTTTGTAAATCCAAGGCACAGTCTTGTCATTTCCTATTATTATTACTATATGTTGTTGAAATTGTTAAATTATGCTGGCTGTTGGTCTGATGTTTCTACAGGAAATGATAGTATTTACCAACCTCTAGGGATAAAAGAAGTATCAGCTACCTGTCTTACTTCCTAGTCCACATGGAGAAAGAATGATTTATTTAAATATATTGAAAGTCTGCCAAGAATGTTTTCTTACTTCCTTGGGAATGAGGAGTAGGGAAAAATATGAACCAAAGGTGAAAACTGGAAGGAGATGGATTTTGGGACAATATAAGGAAATATTTTTAAAGTATTAAATCTGCTTATAAATAGATAGGGCTCCTTTAGTAGGGAGTGAATTTCTTGTCAATGAAGATATTCAAATAATATGTTAAGGAAATTGTGCAAGGGACTTACATATTAGCGAAATGAGATAGTTTCTAAGGTCCCACTCAACTCTGAGTTTTGTTTTGTTTTGTTTTGTTTTGTTGCAGTATTTCAAAGTAGTTATTTGGAGGAAAGGGATCCAATTTTTACAAAGGTTTAAGAGATGATGAATATGAAATGTTCAAGAACCTCAGAACCATGACACATTTTCCCTTTGCAAAAACAGTTTTTATTTTGAAATAATTACAGAATCACAGAAATTGCAAAACTAGTAAAGGAAGTTTTACTCTTCACCCAGTTTCCCCCTATGATTCATCTTCCAAAGCTGTAGTACCTATCACAACCAGGAAATTAATCTGGCACTTTTAATAAAAAATTTCACTTCTTTTAGAGAGTCTGAGGTCTCTAGAAAATGCTTTCTTCATTTTTTCATGTACATAAGATTAGATCCTATGCATGAATGGAAACTGTGGTGAATAAGGGATGGTAGAAGAAACAAACTTGTCTCCTGAAATGCTCTACATTTTCACACCAATGTCTTTTTATTTCAGCCTCTTAACAGCCCAGGTACACTGAATTTCGGTGACTTGGCCATTATCACAAAGCTAGTAAGTGAGGTTGCAGAGCAGGAAGCTCAAACCCGGGTCTGATTGACTGCATGTCCCAGATTTTGTGGAGGCACTTCTGTATCTGCTGATTTGTAAATGACATGATGGTTAACAGGCTTCTTCAGGCAGATCCTGGGTGTTAAGTTGGAAATGGGAAACTATCGTCCTCTCCCATCAAGTTGATTGTAGGTAGTGGTAAAAGTTAAAATCTAGGATTCCAAGAAAGCATTTAAAAAATGTGTCCTTTTTTATTATAAAAACTAAGGGTGCCTGGGTGCAGAAGGGACCTCACTCTATATAGTGGTAGGTTATACTGGGTTATGCCTATTTCAGAAAAAAAGACATTATATATAAATAGTACTACAATACAATATGTAGTACAACCAGGAAACCAACATGGATATGATCCATTGATCTTATTTAGATTTCATTAGTTTCACATGTACTTATTTATATGTGTTTGTATGTATTTAGTTCTGTGTAATTTCATGACATATGTAATTTTATCACATTTTCTTGTGACCACCACCCAAATCTAGTTACAGAACAGCTCCATCACCACAAGGATCTCCTGTACTACCATTTTATAGCCACGGCCCTCTCTCCTACTCCCCCTCCCTAACTCATGGCTAACACTGCTCTATTCTCCGTCTCCATAATTTTGTCATTTCACGAATGTTATATGAATTGAATCATACAGTATGTGACCTTTGAAACTAGCTTTTTCACTCAGCACAATTCTCTTGAGATTCATCTGAGTTGTTTTGTATATCAATGCTTTGTTCTTTTTTTTTTCTTTTTGCTGAGTAGAATTCCATGGTATGCATTACCACAGTTTGTTTAACCATTCATCTGTTTAAGGATATCTGGATTGTTTCCAATTTTTGTCTATTACAATTAAAGCTGCTAAAAACATTCATGTACAGGCTTATATGTGAAACGTAAGCCTTCATTTCTTGCAGATAAATGCCTAGGAATGAAAATTCTTCATCATATCATAGTTGCATGTTGTTTTGTAAGACTATCATACTATTTTATAGAGTGGCCATACCATTTGCATTAACAGTCTTATATTGAGTGATCATTTATTTTATGCTAACCATGTTCCAGGTCCTGTGCTAAGTACTTAACATGCATCTCTCATTTAATCCCTCCAAATACCTCATTTTAACATATGAGGAAATTGAGGCCCAGAGAGGTTAAGTAATGTTTTCAAGGTCACACAACTGGGAAGTGGCAGAGCTGGACTTGACTTCAGGCTAATCTGATTGCAGAGCCTATCTGTACTCTTAACAGTGACACTTATCTTACCTACTCCTTGGGAAAACGGCTCCAAGTAAAGCAGGTAGCAAATTGTTCAGTCTGTCACGCAGCAAGTAAATAATACAGCATACTTCTTAGAAGGTATTTGCTTGACTGTCAGGCTTGAAAACTCTTATTTTGACAACCCAGAGAACAGCTGGAGAAACAGGTTCTAAGTGTGTAGGAACATGCTGATTTTACTTTGGTTGAGTTGGAATGGATACTCCTAGTGTCTGGTTGTGGTAAGGATGGGAAGCACAGTAGACATATAATCAGAACACCTGAGCTCACACTCTATTTCTTACTTACTAGATGTGTGACCTTGAGCAAGTCACTTAACGTCACTGAGACTCAGCTATGCCCTCATCTATTTAATGGGGCTAAAACCCCTTCCTCACAAGAGTTTGCATGAAGATTAGATGAGCCAGTGGATGTGAATGTGCTTTACAAGGTGTAAAGCACTGTATAATTGTAAAGTGTTATTAGGGTTATTACCGGAAATGATTGTAGCAGGATTGCAGATATAATGTGCAGGGCAACTTGGATGTGCAGAGAAAATCAACATGTACAATTTTGCCTGTATCTAATCAGTCCTTTCTTTTGAGCCTACCCACCCACTTGGGAAGGGTGAGTATCAAAAGCATAAATATTCAACTTGGTTTAAAACTTAGTCTGATTTGGTGGTTTAAACCAGGGATTGGCAAACGTTTCTGTATTGGACTAGATAATAAATATTTTTGGCTTTGTGAGCCTTATGTGTCTCTCACAAGTAGTCAACTCTGAGAATGAAAGCAGCTATAGACAGTATGTCAGTGAATAAATAGGAGTATCTAAATTCCAATAAAACTCTATTTGCAAAAACAGGTGGCAGAGTTGATCCATGAGTCCATAGTTTTCCAACTTCCAACTTAAGTAATTCCTTTAGATAGTGTCCAGTTTCTCTTGAATAAAAATGCTGTGTCAGATAACCTTTCCCTACTTTCTATAAGATGGTGTCTAAATGTATGAGGAGAGGGCTTGTGGAACCCATTGGTGTTAAGGAACAGGTGGCGGTTCGTGGGTCCAAATAGCCTTTGTCCGGTGCTCTAGTTCTGGTGGCTGACTGATGTTTCTTGCCCACTATTTGCTGCTTGCTCTACTGGCATTTGCAGCTGAAGCTTACAGTTTTACCAATTGTAATTTGACTTCCTTTTCTTGGTTTGGTCAGAGCCTGGAAACGTGCCCTGGTTGCCTCTGCTACCCCTCTGCCTACATTTTTTATAGGCTTTAAGTCCCTGCCAGGTCTTCCATTTAGTCCACTGACTGGTCCCAGAGTGGGCTCATTTTTCACCACAGTGGTTCTCTCTTGACAAACACAGTGTCTCTCATCTCAGCATCCATTCTTCATGGAAACCAAGGGCACTTGGGAAAACTAAACTTCAGGGGTCTCTCTTCCTTGCCAAAGACACTTCAATGTAGCTGGCCCAGACTGGAAGTTATAGGGAAGTCTGTGAGGTGGCCTCCTCTCATAGTTTCAGCTGGGGAGTATGCTACCCTTACTTGTCTTACTGTGATTCTTCCTGTAAACTCCTCTCTCTTCACTGCCTTTCTCTCTCCCTTCTTCCTTTGACAGTTTCTTAGGACTGGGATGCGGGAAACTTTCTTTTACCTCCACTAGATTGTATCTTGCTTCTACCATAGAATTGGCTTAGCTGTCACAGGGAAATGGATTATCTTGAGGGGACACTCTATGATCTGGATCCTTAAAACTTAATCCTTGATTTACTAAAGGAGGAAATAAAGGAATTTGGATATATATGTATTTTTGCATGTATGTATGTATATACACGCATATAAAAACTATATGTCATTCTGTGTTAAAAAATTATATATATATATACATATATAATTCCTAGCAAGAAATGGAAGAGTAGGGACATGTCAGTGGAAGTAAAAAACTTATAAGTTATGCTATTGTTACTGTCATAAGACAAAAGCCTGGCTTACTGTCCTGCATGATCCTGTTTTATATATATATATATATTTTTTATTAAGGTATTATTGATATACACTCTTATGAAAGTTTCACATGAAAAAACAATGTGGTTACTACATTTACCCATATTATCAAGTCCCCACCCATACCCCAATGCAGTCACTGTCCATCAGTGTAGTAAGATGACACAGATTCACTGTTTGCCTTCTCTGTGATACACTGTTTTCCCCATGATCCCGCACACCATGTGTACTAAGCATAATACCCCACAATCCCCTTCTCCCACCCTCCCCACCCGCCCTCCCTCCACAGAGTAGCCTGGTTCATTGGCAGGTCTCTGAGTCTGCTGCTATTTTGTTCCTTCAGTTTTGCTTCGTTGTTATACTCCACAGTGAGGGAAATCACTTGGCACTTGTCTTTCTCCGCCTGGCTTATTTCACTGAGCATAATATCCTCCGGCTCCATCCATGTTGTTGCAAATGGCAGGATTTGTTTCCTTCTTATGGCTGAATAGTATTCCATTGTGTATACATACCACCTGTTCTTTATCCATTCATCTACTGATGGACACTTAGGTTGCTTCCATATCTTGGCTATTGTAAAAAGTGCTGCAATAAACATAGGGGTACATATGTCTTTTTGAATCTGAGAAGTTGTATTCTTTGGGTAAATTCCAAAGAGTGGGATTCCCAGGTCAAATGGTATTTGTATTTTTTTCCACAATGGTTGAACTAGCTTACATTCCCACCAGCAGTGTAGGAGGGTTCCCTTTCTCCGCATCCTCGCCAGCATTTGTTGTTCTTAGTCTTTTGGATGGTGGCCATCCTTACTGGAGTGAGGTGATATCTCATTGTGGTTTTAATTTGCATTTCCCTGATGATTAGTGATGTGGAGCATCTTTTCATGTGTCTGTTGGCCATCTGAATTTCTTCTTTGGAGAACTGTCTCTTCATATCCTCTGCCCATTTTTTAATTTGGTTATTTGCTTTTTGGATGTAGAGGCATGTAAGTTCTTTATATATTTTGGATGTTAACCCCTTGTCGGATATGTCATTTACAAATATATTCTCCCATACTGTAGGATGCCTTTTTGTTCTATTGATGGTGTCCTTGGCTGTACAGAA
Organism: Smutsia gigantea; assembly: GCA_032199065.1. Lineage (NCBI taxonomy): Eukaryota > Metazoa > Chordata > Mammalia > Pholidota > Manidae > Smutsia > Smutsia gigantea. The sequence continues at coordinate 26,915 of JAVSCE010019943.1, read as the reverse complement.
ACTTTTTAGTTTGATGTAGTCCCATGAGTTCATTTTTGCTTTGTTTCCCTTGCTCGAGGAGATGCGTTCAGGAAGAAGTCATTCATGCTTATATTCAGGAGATTTTTGCCTATGTCGTCTTCTAAGAGTTTTGTGGTTTCATGACTTACATTCAGGTCCTTGATCCATTTCGAGTTTACTTTTGTGTATGGGGTTAAACAATAATCCAGTTTCATTCTCTTGATGTAGCTGTCCAGTTTTGCCAACACCAGCTGTTGAAGAGGCTGTCATTTCACCATTGTATGTCCATGGCTCCTTTATCATATATTAATTGACCATATATGGTTGGGTTTATATCAGGGCTCTCTAGTCTGTTCCATTGGTCTATGGGTCTGTTCTTGTGCCAGTACCAAATTGTCTTGAGTACTGTGGCTTCATAGTAAAGCTTGAAGTTGGGGGCATGATCCCGTTTTGTGTGTCAAAAGCGAATATTGCCCTGTCTTTCTCTTTTCATTTCTTCTCCTTTTGTCATAAATGCTAATGTCTCTGCCATATACTCCGACCCCCTCCCCAAATGATTGCCTCAGGCAGACTAGGGTGTAAGTTAAGTATTCAGAAAGGCAAAAGAGAAAAATGCAATAATACTTTCCAAGGTATTTCCTCTTTTGAATGATTTCTTTTTTTTTACCTCTTGGCAGCATTGATTTGACTATGAGTGGCAGTAAAATATAGTGATCACAAGGATAGGCTGTCTTGGTTGTAAGTCTTAATTCCATGCCTAGAAGTTAAACAACTTCTGAAGGCCTTAGTTTCCAAAACTGTAAACTGCAGATAATAGTACTTAGTGAAGGTGAACTGAGATGAAACATGTAAAGTGCTTTGCAACAGCATACATAATCAATAAGTGGTAGCTATTTATTTTATTGTTTGCAGCAACAGTATACCAACTGAACAAATGAGCTCAATTCTCTGAGTCACTGTCTCAAGCTCTGATCTTGGCATGTCAACCCAAGTTCATTTCTTCTAGGAGAAACGTAGCAGTTGTGCAAGTCCCAAGCTGCATGTAAGTCTTGAGATAGTAGGGAGAAATTAGAAAAACAGGTTCTCTAATTCCTTTTCTTCTTTCAAAAACTCACACTCTCTGCCAGGAGGATAGAGAGGGAAAACTGGAAGTAGGAAAGAAAGGAAGAGGAGGCACTACAGAATGGCTTTTCCTTGGAAATCTATCCAGAGCACAGTTATACTCTTCTCCTCCCATAATACCTTCCCCATATCCTGGTACTACAACAATTAGAGAAGACAACTGTGATTTTTGTTCAAAATCAAAGCAAACTGGAGGCTGCAGCCCACCTGAAGTCCAGGCAGCATAGTTGCACATGGCTATTCCATGGAAATACATGGATGTGGTGATGGGGAACACAAGTGAAGGGAATGTTTGATGTTGGTCTACAAAGAACTGTTTGCCTAGGGAGAGGTTTGAGGTATGTCATGAAAGGAGAAAATCATACTGATTTTATCTGTTGCATTATTTGTGTACCTTCAAATGTGAAGGAATAATCAGCTTTAGAAGATGGGGCTCTGTTGAAAGTTTGTTACTTATGTACTGCTTGGCTTCTGTCTTTGATACTGAGCACTGTTTCACAATAGGCAAAAAAATAGTGTCTGTGTTTTTTTCTTCTTGCATCCAACACCCTATTTTCATTAAAATTGTCTCTGTACCCTATGAAGTAAGGCTCATCTCTCCTACTCCCAGGAGTAGAGGAAGAGAGTAAGAGCTGGGAGAAAGGGAAGGTGAAGTGTCAACATCTAAGGTGTTCCAGTCTGACGTTGAGCAGAGGCCAACTACAGATCACACAAGGTAATAAGACAAACTCCAGAGTGTGTTTTTCTAATGGAATGGCTCACAGGCCATGCTGACAGCGGGCTGTCTTCTCACAGCTCTATTTATTTATAGCTACCCCCAGCCCAAATGCTACAGAACAACAAGTATTCTGACAAGTTGGAATGCTAATTATGCAAAAAACAAATTAATAAAAACCCACTCCAAAATGTCTATCTTCCCCCAATAATTAGGTAGGAAATGGAAGAATAGGCGTTCTTTTTCACATTGAATTAGATTTCGGAATCAGGAGGGCAGGAAGGGATAAAACATATACCTTTTCGACCTGATCAGCAGGATAGGGGGGATTCAGTTAGAATTAGAGGCTCCAGCCAACATTTGTTATTTATACAAGTCTATTCTCCTTGTCAGGAACTTTGTGTCCTCTAATTCCTGTTGTTGGGTGGTCCTCGAGACCAGCTCTCTGCATCATTGTCTTTAAATTTAGGGGCTGCTGTATGTTCCAGCCAACAACACAGCAACTGTGTCCTGGCTCTTTAAACATGTCCCTGATTGGTCTCTTTCCTTAGTGATTTTCATTTAGCAAAAGCTATTGGCTATGTAGACAGATGGGGCCATACTGGATACAAGAGGGTATCTAATAATTAGGGACAGCTGCTTTCAGGTAAATGCAGTTCGCAGATGGCAAAAGAATACCAGATCATGCTAATTTTCCCCAAATAACTTTTTTTAAAAGCTTGTAGGAGAACAGAGTCTTCTAGTGTGTTTCTGAAATGATGATAATGCAAAGAGTAATGAGAGTCATGGGTCTGCCTGGTGGCTTTCCCCTCGTGTCTCCACACTCCCCTGCTGTAACTGCACTCCTGGAGGATTTTGAAGGATAGCCTAGAAGACAAAACACAACTAAGTGGATGAGGCCATCTGCTTGTTTATTCTTGTTCCTGTTAACTAGCACTGTGTTTTATGAGCTTGGCACAAAACGTGGTGTAGCACCCAAAATGATGCCCACCTGGTAGAGTGTGAGGTGTATTTTTCAGTTATCTCTTCCTGTGACTTCGTCCTGGCACAATAGAGGTGTCTCTGGACAGTCCTGAGGGCTGAGTTCTAATCTTAGCTTAGTCACCTAAATTGTATGACCAAGGGCAAAGCAGTCTCTCAATTTCTATTTATTCGCCTTTCAAATGGGGCAAGGTGAGTTCACAGAGGTACAATGAGGACACAGTTAGTTAACACAAGTGCTTCCAAGAAATGTGTATCATTATACAAAAGCATCACATAACTCAATTATTTTTCAGTGCCTTATTCAGTGCTGGGGATAGTTTCTTTTCTAAACTAATTCCTCTTTACATTTTCAAAAATCCTAAATGTCATTTGCAGGAACAAATTTTATGCTGACCCTTCCATTTGTTTGCTAGCTCTGACCGTGTTGCTTGAACTATATGAAGTGCCACTTTCCTCTAGATTTTCTTTTTATTTATTTATTTATTTATTTATTTTTTATTTTATTTTTATTTATTTTTATTTTTTTTTAATATAATTTATTTTATTATCATTAATTTACAATTACATGTGCAATATTACGATTATTAAACAACCCCTTCATCAGGTCCCCCCCACCAACCCCATTACAGTCACTGTCCATCAGTGTAGTGAGATGCTATAGAATCACTACTTGTCTTCTCTGAGTTGTACTGCCCTCCCCGTGCCCCCCCAACATTACATCTGCTAATCGTAATGCCCCTTTTTCCCTCGTATCCCTCCTTCCCGCCCATTTTCCCCAGTCCCTTTCCCTTTGGTAACTATTAGTCCGTTCTTGGGTTCTGTGAGTCTGCTGCTGTTTTGTTCCTTCAGTTTTCTTTGTTCTTATACTCCACATATGAGTGAAATCATTTGATACTTGTCTTTTCGGCTTGGCTTATTTCACTGAGCATAATACCCTCTAGCTCCATCCATGTTGTTGCAAATGGTAGGATTTGTTTTCTTCTTATGGCTGAATAATATTCCATTGTGTATATGTACCACATCTTAATCCATTCATCTACTGATGGAACTCTAGATTTTCTTGTAAGCAGCATTCTGGTCTTTCCTATGTGTTCTTTTTTTTTTTTTTACCATTAGAATAATGCTTCTCAGCCCTTCTCAGGTCCTTATGCCCTGCGCACCATAATCACTTGTTGAAGTGCAAACTCCTGGGCCAATGCCCCAAGATTCACATCAAGTTCTCACGAGGATCCCTGCAATCAAAATTTTCACACTAACATCTCAGACCTACAGCATTAAGCTTGTCCAGGGCAGAGGTGAACTGGTAAACTCATCATCTTTCCCTTTATCTGTCACAGTCTGAAGATTGCTGCCCAACAAACCTGCACAGGCCAACTAGTACATGTTATTCCATATTTCTCTGCCTCATTTCTCACCACAAGTATGGACACCCCATTCTGTGCAAACTTGCATAGTTGTAGGAGAGGAATGGTGTCTTGCCAATGGGTTTTAGCCCCAGGTAAGTTCACTATGGATTCAATGTGACCAAAGAAAATGACAGTGGAATGTTCTTGGGGTGAAAGTGTTATACCCAGCTTTAGTTCCATGGTAGCAGGTCAATCACTAGAATCCAGTTCACTCAGAGGAGTCTGCATGCAGCAAGCCAGTCTCTGCCTCTGGGCCTCTGTCCTTGGTGCTGCCACCACTCCAGCTTCTGCTCTCCAGCAGCCATGCCACCGTGTCGCTCAGAGCACTGGGCAGGGTTCTTTATATAGAGTCAATAACGATGCATTGCCCACACATGTGTAGTAAGCTAGCCAACCAGGGCCAGGTGAGAATCCTGGCCACAGGAACCTTCATTTTATCCACAAATGGGTATAGTCCTTTTCCTCAGATTGACACATTTAAAAGAAGCTGTATTTTTCTTTCTTCCTCAGTACCCTGGGAGCCATTTATGATCTAAGGAGTCAGTCAGAGTCAGGCACACATGCATCAGCAACCTTCCAAGCCAACGTCTTCAGCACAGCTCCTAAAGCAGTGGTTTTCAAAGTGTAGCCCCCAGATCAGCAGCATCAGTGCCACCTGGGAATTTGATAGAAATGAGAAGTCACAGGATCCCCACTAGACCTACATATCAGATGAATGTGCTCAGCAGTCTGTTTTTGACAAGTCCTCTGGGGAATTCGATGCACGCTGAAGTTTGAGAACCACTACCCTTAAACATTCTCTACCCCTAAACTGTTTTCTGTCTAAACCTTGAGACAGCTGCAACAGTCAGCCAGGAGTTGATATGAGCAGGAAAACATGAGCATGGCGATGTGGAATGAATTACTTAATTGCAAAGGTCTCATTTAGGGTATTTGTGCTTGTACAGGATCAGATCTGTAAATAGCAACTCTCTTGAAAGGGGCTATATATACTATACACACATGATTATAACAATCACATATATATGTGTGTGCATGTGTATATGTATGTATATGTGTGTACATGCATATAATTATATATGTAAGATAATTAAAATAATCCCTAGAAAAGGAGAGACATTAGTAATAAAAATCTGAGCAATATCAATTGATAAAAAATGCAGGCAAGTGAACAAACTTGAAGGTAGACACCAATCAGCAGGTCCAGATGATATGCATTCTGGGGTCTTGAGGGAATTCACTAATGATTTCACTAAGCCACTGACAACTGGAAAACCTGACAAAACTCACTTGGGTATGCACCACATTTTGTTTGCCTTGTCAGCATTCCGCATAATGGTGGCATTCTGGCAGGTGCCTTCACTAGCCCTCGCTGCCATGCCCGCCCCCCACCAAGGAAAGAAAAGATTCCATTTCTAGGTGTAGAAGGTATCACAGTTAAGGGAATATACTGTAAAAAAAAAGTCCTATTTATAAAGGGATGCTCCTCAGCTCTGCATGCAGTAATTCAAGCACCTGGTGGGTAACATGTGACAAATGTGTCCCGCCCCCACCCCCCCAACCAAGGTCTACCTAGGGCAGCTGCACCTATGTGGCCTTCAGCTGCTTGTGCTGAGATGTACGAGTTTACAGTCTGGCAGTAGGACTGGAGAGAGAAAGCTAAGAGCTTTTCCATAGAAAGGGAGTTTGAGATCAAGGCAACTTCCATTCTGATGATGCTTTCTCCTCTTGCAAGGTTTGGAGGCTAAAAATGGAGGGGCTGAAGTAGCTGAACAGATATTTGGCTGGAGGTATGAGCTACTTTGGGATGAATGAAAGCCTCTGGTCCCTGCTGCTCTGGAGCCCAAGGGGCAGGCTGGGTTGGCGACTTGGTAAAACCTAAGGCTTGTGAAGCCAAGACATGAGTTGGGACCATTCCTTCTACAAACCAGCTAGCGTCCCCCCTATACAGTAACAGGCCACACTCCTGACTGTAGCCTTGTGCTGTATTCTTATTGCCAGTCAGTCACTTCTGAAGTTATGGGAACAAGGGCAGATGCTTCTGTGTAATCCCATCCTGGGGAAAAAGAACTCCAAATGCGTTTTCTTATTAGACAGTACAGATGTTTTGTGGTGATGAATGATTCTAGGGGATTTGGGGTAGAAATTTGGTGTGCTAATGTTCTTTTCCTGGATAGGTTTACTCTTAAGCTAGCTTTTCTCATCTCTCAGTGAGATCTGGGCCAGTTTCTTAGCTCATTATGATGTGCTGTTTCAACCTCTTACATAACTTCACGGACCCTTGCCAAAGAAAGGGGAAACAGAGCCATGTATACTTAGATAGTCAAATGTCAGAGGTGGTGAGCATTAGTGGAAATTTGATTACTGATCTAGGAGGCAGGGGGCCTTGTTTATTATCCCAGGACTATCATTATCTAGCTTGATCATGTATAATGTGTAGGCATTGGATGACCTGACCTCTAATATCCACTTCTATCTCTAATATTCTGTGATTTGGGCATAATAGGTCCTTAACATACATGATTTTATCATTTGTTGTCTTGATTCGTTAATGATAACACTTCAGGTCCATGGTGGATAAGTTTGTTATTTTGCTAAGGCATGAAACTGAATTTCCTAGTCAAGGCTGGAGTGTATCACCTAGCTAGTGAGTGAGCTTAACTAACTGCCTATCTATCACCTTCATCTCAACAGGGTTCTGTCTTTCTTTGCTTATTAGATACAGTTTCATGAGGGAAATTATATGAAATGGTGAATCTGGAAACATAATCCTTGTTTATGTCAAGGGCCTATTTTACAGTACATGTGAAACTGAAAGTCAGTGCATATGACAGCCAGTTTGATCCTATATTCTTTGTACCTCAATTTTCTCATCTGTAAAATAGCGATGCATTGATCACAGGTTTATTTCTCTCTCATGCAAGGCAGATGTGGAGAAGAAAGACATGGAGACAGCACACTAGCTCTTACCTACTTCAGCCTCTCAGTGACATCACTTCTGCTCAGAGTTCATCGGCTGTAACAGCCACAAAGTCTGACCCTAACTGAAAAGGAGGCTGGGAAATGTAAGGGACTACATGCAGTATTTAGTGGGCACTGATAGTCCCTGCCACAAGGGATAACTCTTTTCCTTTAGTAGTATATAGGGATGTTAACAACAACACCTACTACTGTTTATTTTGAGCCAGACACTTTGCTAAGTAAGTACTGTACACACATTATCTCATTTAACTCTCATGACTCTGTAAGGTAGATACTATTAGAATCACATGTCACAAATGAGAAACTGAGGCACAGAGGGATGAAAAGTCTAGCCCAAGATCACACAGCTAGTAAGTATCTTAACCCAAGTTGAGATAGAACTACATATGGAATGTATCAAAACTCCTTCCAGGAAACCAACTGTCTGTCCCATTGCCTTTGGTAATGGTACATGGTACCTAGGCCTGCTCCTGGGTTAAGATTTTCAATAGGATTACACTGCCAGAGGGTTTGTTTTGGATTTTTTCAGGGTGTTTTTGGTTGTTACATGTTGAAGGGTGGTACTGCGTGAGAGGAAGTGTGAGGGATGTTAGATGCTCTGCAATGAGGAGGACATTTTCACACAATGAAAAATTGTCCTACTCATATCCCACAAGACTTTTGAATGTCAGTCAAGGTGTTCAGATAGGTGTAAGACCTATTTAAAGTTATCCAATCCTAGAATCCAAGTCTGTTTTACTTGTAAACACAAAATAGTTTTGCACAGTTTTAGTATATGCTACATTTGTCTATGAATGAAATTGTTTATTGAACAAAGATTTTACTTGTTTTATTTAGAACTTCAGTAATAATAATAGCTAACATTTATCCAGCTTACTATATGCTAGGTACTGTTGTAAGTATGTTATATATATTAAGTCATTTAATCCTAACAGCACCCAGAAAGCACATACTATTATTATTTCTATTTTAGAGAAGAATAAACTGAGGCATAGAGAAATTAAATAACTTGCTCAAGGGCACACAGCCTTAGCAAGTTGCATTCACCATTTTGGAAAACTATGTTACTGATGGCAATGCTTTGTATGGTATTTACCTTTATTTTTTAGCATTTCTGGTATGCATCACTTTTTTTCGTACATCCCAGTATCTGTCTTGTATCACACTCCTTTTCCCTGAAGAACTTCCTTTAACATATCTTGTACTGCAGGTTACTTGGCAATGAATTCTCTCTGCTCTTGTCTGAAAATGTCTTAATTTGGCCTTCATTTTTGAAAGCTATTTTCACTGGGTATAGACTTATGGGTTGACATCTTTCTTTCAGTACTTTAAAGATATCACTCCATTGTGTTCTGGTTTGCATACTACTTGTAGTGTTTGAGCCACTAATACAACACTCTCAGAACCTGCATATTCAGCTGTCACATTCACAGTAGACATATGATTCCTTCATATGTCCCCTAGTAAGTCACATCAAAACATTTACATATTAAGATACATATTATTTCACTATTAATTACTATCCTTTTCTCCTTTATATTACAGTTAGAGCATCATGGTTTTTTTCAAGTTATGTGGATAAGAGATTTATATTATCTATGAATTTCATTTTGGAATATTAAAATGAACATTACCCATATTAGAAAACAACAATGTTGGGTCTGACAGGGTGAAAATCACTGCCCTAGACAAAACTGTTAACTCAGGAAACTGGTTTTCAGTTATCACTCCCCTGCTTGATCTCATCTGCTGCTTAACTCTTATTAACTCTTATTTAACAGTAGTCACTTTTGCATTGGCATTATGTTCTTTAATTTTCTACAGTGAACAAACATTACTTTTATAATCAGGAACTAAAGAAAAAAAAAAGACTTAAAATAAGGTGAAATAAATAAGATAAAAAACAAAGAATTTCCCCAAGTCTTATTTGTAGGGCTTTGTAGGCAACAACCATTTTGGATAATTTATTTTGTATGAGGTATTAAGGGCCAATAATGACTTAATGTGCTGCATTCAACCCCCCCCCCCCCAAATAAACAAACATTGTAAGACATTTGTGAGTGGACAATATCTTCAAGATTTAAGTATCTACTCAGAATTTTAGGCACTGTGGGGGATATTCTAAGGTAGGTGATATTTTGGAAGCAGTATTAGTTATCTCCTGCTGCGTAAGAAGTATTACCCAAATTTAGCAACTTAAAATAATAACCATTTAGAGCCTCACAATATTTGAGGATCAGGAATTTGAGAGTGGTTGAGTTGAGTTGTTGTGGGTCTGGATCCCTCATGAGGTGTCAGTTAAGATGTCATCCAGGCCTGCTGTCATCGGAAAGCTTGCCTGCAGTGAAGGGTATTCTTCCAAGCTCACTCATGGGGCTGTGAGCAGGAGCCTTCAGTTCCTCACCATGTGGGCCTTTCCATAGTGCAGCTGGTGACAGACAGAGAGAGAGAGAGAGAGAGAGAGAGAGAGTCAGCTTAGCTCAGATAGGGAGCAGTGTTCCGATAAAAATGGAATAGAGGATGAATAACATGGATGTGGTTTGGGAGTGGGGGGCTGGGAGGAAGTTCAGTACCTAGGGTGCTTCTTAGAGAAATGGGGGAGGCAAGCAGCAGGCACTGAAGGGCGCCAAATGGGAAGAGTTGTGAGTAAAGAAAGGTTAGGTGAGAGCCAAAGACAGCCTAATCCATTTTACAGTTTTTCTGAAGACCTGGCAAATGTGTGTGTGTGTGTTTTCATTGAAAAAGAGAGCGTTTTAGTCTTCTCTACTGCAGAATGCATTGCAAAAGTGCCTTGTTTAAACGGTAATATTGGAAAGAAGTTTCTTTTCAACCTCAAGGCATGGACATTTCACACAGCTAAATGCTTGGCACTTTCTGTATGTGTTTTCCAAAGCTGTTCTTCTCTGTAGTTGGTGGTGAGTACCAAGTGGGCGTTTCTTAAAGCGCCCAATCATCTTATCTTCAATAAGAGCAGTTGTATGTACTCCCAAGAAGCATCTGCACTGGGAGCAAATAGCATGGTGGAATGGAAATTATTCATCTTCTTATTAAGAAGGACAGTTTTACATATTCTTGCACATCTGCATGGCTTCCCTTAGACTTTGTTTAGTGGTGCCTTGGCTATCAGGTGCTAAGGAAATCCCCACCTCCACACTAGCACAGGAGAGCGGCCCCTATCATCTCTGAGCACAAAACCCATGGACATTCAGGCTCTAGGATGACACACTAAATATAATGTGAGAAAAACACTCATTCTAAATGTAGATCCAAATTTGCCTCTCAGTTCCAATCCACTCTGTACTACTGCTTTAAAGCAATTTCTGACAGGAGGCCAGTCTAGAAAAACAATATTGAGTGACTAAACAAACCCCAAATCCTTCATTAAGCTATTAGCACTGTAAGAGAGCTCATTATTTTTCACCTTCCAATTATTGACTTTTTAAATTAGAGAACATGCTCAGAGTTGAACCATACTCAGTACTTTCTGTAGAACTTCAAGCCAATTTTGCTTTATTAAAATTTTACCTTGGCCAGAAAGTTTGGAAAATCCAAAGTGCCTTTGAGGAAATTTTCACTCCTATTGTGTGTTCTTTGCTAGGTTTACATAAGAAACAGTCACATCTTATTTGATAAACTTTTCCTGACATATTGCTGGCTAAAAAGTGGAGAGTATGAGGGAGAAAAATTCTCAATCGTAATATAAGTTGGTTACAGGGATGGTAGTACAGCATGAAGAATACAGCCAATGATTCTGCTTCATCTTCCTATGTTGACAGGTAGTAACCACACTTGTGGGGGTGAGGATTTAATAATATGGGTAACTGTTGAACCACTGTGTTGTATATTTGAAACCAATATAAAATTGTATATCGATGATACTTCAGTAAAAAATGCTGTTAAAAAAAGAAATAAAAAGTTATCAGAACTCAAAATTACCTCTCCTTAACCTAGGGATCTCAAATTACATTTTACTCACTCACCACCCTAAAATTGAATAGCAATGGGCAGTGCAAAATGTTCAAAGAATAGTTACAAATGAGTGTGGTGTACTTTTAGCCAGCAACCAGGGTGATTCTGATGCCCTCTAAGTTTGAGAACCCCTGACTATGTTTTCAAAATCTTAGGAAAGCCACTTCAGTGAATTTAATTTGTGGAATGATGAAAATAGTAAATATTGATGGGAATGAATAAACTTTACTACATGGAAAAGATATGTTTAATCTTAAAGCATCTGTGACAAAGTGTTTTATATGCATATTAAATGAATCACAGGACCATGAACAGGTTATTAAGCTCAGATTCCTGATTCCAAGCAGGTGAGTGTTTAAATCATCAAAAGGCAGATGATAATGATGATGACAATAATGATAATTTTAACAACAATAGTTAATACATGGCCTCTACCCTCATGGGACTTACAGCAAAGCTAGGAATGCTGTAGCTGAGTGAATTGTATGTAGGATGAGAGTTATAAAGGGCGAGTACAGGGTGCTATGGGAAATCTAGTATAGGATCCTAATTTCATTCAAGGGATATTGGGGAAGGTGTACCTGAGGAAAGCATCTTAGCCTGAACCCTGAAAAATAAGGGAGGATGACCAAAGGGAAGGGGAGAGGAGTGTTATGGGTGGCGGAAAGGGCATGGTGAAAAGTCAAGTATGGTTAGAGTGGAGGAAGGCAAAGAGTAGACACAGGTCTGCTAATATGTTCCCTGAGAATAATGACTATGTTTCCAGCTCGTTGAGCATCTCCATTCTCGGAATGCTCTTCCACCACAACGTGGCTTGGCTGCCTCCTTTTCATCATTCAGAACCCGCCTCCAGTATCACCTCCACAGCAAGGCCCTTCTTGACCACCTCAGCTATGTCTTTCCATCACTTTATCATGTTCTTCACTCTACTCATCAGCATCTGCAACTATCTTTTTAGTTATATGTTTCCTTGTTTACTACCTGTCTTCCTTCACTGGACCATGAGCTCATTGAAGGTACTGGCCTTGTTTCATTCACCACTATATCTCCACTGCCTAGAATAGTGCTTGGCAGAGAAGTATAATTAATATTTGTTAATTGATGTTTGATTAGTGGTTGGCCACTTCTAGTCATATGGTCAAGTCAGGGTGCTGATGCCCGTGCCCCATGGCTTTGCATAGCTCCTCAAAGCTTCAGATCTGACCAAAAAGCAAAGAGAAAAAAACGCCACCTGGAACTGAGTGATTTTGTGATTAGAACCGTAGTTATGTACTTTTCAATACAGAAAAGTCTATGGTAAACCAAAGACACATCGCAAACTTTAAACCATCAGTTGGAACAATATTTTCATGACAATAGTGAAATATTTAAATTGCCCTTTTTCATAAGATTTAGATTTAGCATGGCCCTTCAATGATACAGTGAGTTCTCATTCTTACTCTTATGTAAGCTCTTATCCTTGGGCTAAGTCCATTCTTCCTGTCTCTTTAGGGAGAGTGCCAAATGTTACAATATAAAGCTCCTTCATTATATCCAGTGACATTTCACTTAATATTTCCCAACATTTTCCCGAAGGTCTATTCATAGGAGGGCATAGTTAGAATTTGTTATAAGTTGCTCTGTACAAAAGCCTGTTGGTTGCTCCCTCGTATCTGAAGTTCTTCTAAGTGATGACATCGGCGAATATTTACTAAGGATCTACCATGTATCCTACCTTGTTGCAGGTGCTAGGGCCAATACCTGAAAGAACATGAAAGAAAGAGTTCACCTTTCAGAATACAATGAGTTAATGAGCCACAGGTAAAGTAAAGTAACCTTTTCTAAACTTGGGGGTCTACACTGTGCATTCTAGGCTTGGGAACTTCTAAAGGACAGACATCTCTAAGGCTTCACGTCTGCCAGTTTTCTAAAATGGCCAGTTCAGCATTTTAATGCTCTCTTCAGCTGGTCCGTTCCTTCCTATGGTCTGGCATACCATCTCCCCTTCACTAGTGGCTTTTATTCTGGGTAACTGATCACAGCTGGACATTTTCAGAAAGACCAGAAAAAACAGCTTTGCCCAGCCACCTGCCCTCAGCTTTCTCTCCTCATTTGTCTGAGCGCCATCATGTTCTTTTTCATTCTTACCTTTCGTGATCTGGGAATGTTCTCCTGTTACTTTTTATATCTCACATTGTTTCTTTTTACTCCTCCTTAGGGCACTAACAGCGTTTTCCCTTTTTTTTGTGTGTGACTTTCCTTTTTCCCTTTCAGGTCACTGTATTGCTCTGAGTTTTAGCCAACTTGGCATTCAGTTACTTTTTAAAACAGACCTGAAATTTGATATCAGATTGAAATACTTTGCTGTGTTGTGAATATTTTATGGCCTATTAAAACTATTAGCTAAATAACTTTTCCTATAGTCACCTAGGAGCTAGTTGGTACATAGAAATACCCTGTTTTCCTTATGAGCATTTTTTCTAGAGCCACTATTTTTTAAGAGGAATGAGACAAACTTACATAGTCCTGTCTTAGTCAGCTTGGGCTGCCATAACACATGCTATAGACTAGGTGGCTTAAACAACAGACATTTATTTCTCACAGTTCTGGAGGCTGGATATCCAAGATTAGGGCACCCACATGTCAGGTCCTGGCTTGCAGGTGGCTGCATTCTCACTGCTTACTCACATGGTATAGTCGTTAAAAATAAAGACTGTAGGTCCAAATTAACTTGGTTTGTTTTCCAGCTAGCACTTCCCAGCTGTGAACCTTTGGAAAAATTACTCAATATCTTTGTGCCTCAGTTTCTTTAGGTATAAAATGGATATAATAAAAGCATTTGTCTTATAGGTTGTGGTTATTAAATGAGTAAACAGATGAATTTCTTGGCACAATATCTGGCACATAGTAATTGCTTAATAATTGTTGTCATCATTAATATAATCACTGTAATAGTTAACGTGGCCTGTGCTCTATCTTCGTATTGAGTCTGGTTCTGTTGTTGACTTAGAAGTTACCGTCTTCTTTCTCGCACTCCCCAAATCTTAACTGAGCGGCGGGGATTGGAATGGAACGTGTCTCATCCCTTCTTGCAACGGAGCCTGTGTAAGCCTGGCTAGGGTTCTTGTCAAGTAAGGAAGAGCCTTGAAGGGGTTTCAGAGTCTGTAACTGGGCTCAGTGTGGCGAGTCAGAGGGCATCAGTACTATGGTCTGAATGTTTGTGTTCCCCCTCCCCCAAATTCAAATGTTGAAATCTTAATGACCAATGTGATGGTGTTAGAAACTGCAGCCTTTGGGAGGTGATTAGGTCATGAGGGCAAAGACCTTACAAATGAGATTAGTGCCCTTATAAAAGAGGTCCCAGAGAACTAGCTTGTCTCTTCCACCGTGTGAGAGTACAAGTTTGTGATCTGAAAGAAGGTCTTCACTTAACAATTCTGGTACACTGGTCTCCGACTGCCAGCCGCCAGCACTGTGAGTGATGCATTTCTGTGGTTTCATCAGTCACATCCATGCTCACCAGGGCAAGTGTAGTTACCATCTGTTGTTTGTCTGAAGCCAATATAATGTTTTATATAAAGTATATTTCATTAAAATGGTTATAAAAAATTTCTGTTGTTTATACACCACCCCATCTATGGTATTTTGTTATAGCAGCCCAAATGGTCCAAGACACCCAGGGAGGTCAGAAGTAGGAATAGTCAGAGAGAATGTCTTAAATCAAAGCTTGGGAAGCATAATTCTGTCTTCTGGGGGTCAAGTGGAGTCCCGTAAATGAAAGACAAAGCCAATAGGATTAAAAGCTGGCTGACACTGGAAAGCAGCTAATCATAGGAGCTCAAGATGGGACTTGAAGGCAGAGAGGATTCCAGAATCATTTCTGTGAGTGAGGCTGAAGAGCTTAAGCTAGTTTTTATTTATTGGCTTCCTGAGTGAGCTGGTCTGGTTCGAAGGCCCAGGATGAAGGTGAAGAGAAGCAGATGTTGAGTTCCTTCAAGGATGGGCTAGTTGAAGCAGTGGCTATCTTCACTTATATTCTGGTACTACTAATTGTCAGGCATTAATGGCATTAAATCCAAACCCAAGATTCCTTGAATAAGCAGACATTGGCCATTTGATGATCACCTTTCCTGTGGAAGTCAGAATTCTACATTTCTTGAGATCTACTTGTGTCAAAATATATGTGGCTCGAGACCATTATTTTCCAGGGATGGATGGGTATCTGTGTTAACATTTCTAACTAATGTCTCAATCAACTTGTTGGGAAGTAACCTTTCATTTTAAAGACTCAAAAATAAAAGCATGGAAGTCCCTTTCTCCCTATTCAATTAGCAAATATTAATAAATCTTGCATTAGAAGTAGAGCCTTACCTTTGTTTAAGGAAACTAAATACTAAAAAATTATTTGTAAAATAAAGCAATTATGGGGATGGGGGGGGTGATGACAAACCAAACTAAAGACAGCCCGCCCCCTCAGAGAAATTTTGCACATGGAAAGCACTAATAAACTGCTTCTGTCAAGGAAAGAGCCTAGGGAAGGGAGTAGGTTTCCAAAGAGGCTGCTCTTTAGACTTTCCACTTCCACTGTTACTTCTCCCAGGAACTCATCTCTCAGCATTGTTCCTTAGCATGGCCTGTGATTAGTAAGTCAGTCAAAGCACAGTATTTGTTTACTGCAGCTTCTAGTGTTTCAAAGTACACCCTACATACAAGTTGGTGAGATACAGTGCATGGATCTCATTACTTAAACGATTCTGATGTCACTCAAACTCACTAGTAATTAAGTTGGATGACTCACTCCTGCAGCCTCCCCAGTCATCACTTGGCAATTTCTCCCTTACTTTTATCCTGAGCCAAACTTACAGCTCTTTCCTTCCCAGCTGTTGTTGACTCTGCTGAAACAAGCTGTGTTTTTGCTCCACCCCTTAGTGCAAGATCAAACCTGCTCTCTGTAGAAGCATCCAAACTCCAGCTGAGTAAATCTTCCTTAGTGCCTTACTCTTGGGGACTTTCCATGCTAGACCCCTATTCCTGGGCACGTATTGCCCAGTGAGCTGTTCTTCTATTGCTGCCATTCAGGCTTTCACACCACTCCCAAAGGTAGTTTCCTAGGACCATTTGCAGTAGCTGTTCAGTCATTTTCTTATTCTTTCTCTCCTTTATAATCTTACAGCTTTCATATGGCTTTCTAGCATCAACATGCTCTTTCGAGTAACATGTGTTCAGGCAGAGGGTCACATTTGGGTAAACAATATGGTTAGTGCTTATGAGATCAGGGTGTAAAGTTAAAGCATTAATTCATTTATTCAACAAACACCTTTTAATGGAGAACTATAACTAATTTTTATATTTTTTGTGGCAGTTTATTTAACAATTAGGTTATTTTGTAGTTTTCATTTTGAGTTAATTGTAGATTCAGGTGCAATTGCAAGAAGTAATATACAGAGATCCCATGTACCCTTTAACCCTCTTTCCCTCAATGGTATCTTGTGAAATTATAGTAGAGTCTTACAACCAGGATACTGATGTTGATGCCATCAAGATAAAAAGCAGTTTCATCACCACAAGGATCCTTCATGTTGCCCTTTTCTAGTCACACCCATCTCCCTGTGGTGATATATGGCCCTTTAATAGCCACCCAGTTCCCTGTCCCTGATCCTGGCAACCATGGATTTCTTCCCGATGTCTATAATTTTGTCATTTCAAGTATGTTATGTAAATTTAATCATACAGTGTGTGTAATATTTTGGTGTTGATTTTTCCATTCAGTGTAATTTCCTGGAAATTTATCCTGGTTGTTCTGTGTATCACTAATTTTCCCTTTTTATTGCTGAGTAGTATTCCACGGCATGAATGCATCGCAACTTGTTCAACCATTCACTTGTTGAAGGACATTTGGGTTGTTCCCACTTCTTAGTTGTTATAAATAAAGCCACTGTTACGGGTTGGATTGTGTTTCCCCAAACTTCATGTGTTGAAGTCCCAACCCCCCAGTAGCTCAGAATATAACTGTATTTGGAGATAAGGTCTTTAATTAGGCAATTAAAGTAAAAATGAGGCTGTTAGGGTAGTAACCTAACCCAATTATGTGTGTGGTGTCTTAATAATGAAGAAACACCAGGGGCATGTGTGCATAGAGGGACGAGAGACAACCATGTGAAGAGGCAGCAAGAGGATGTCTATCAGCAAGCCATGAGGAGAGACCTCAGAGGAAACCAACCCTGCTGACACCTTGACCTTGTACTTCTAGCCCTCCAGAACTGTGAGAAAATAAATTTCCATTGTTTAAGCCACCTATCCTGTGGTATTTTGTTATGGCAGCTCGAACAAATTTATGCAGTTGCTGTGAACATTTTTGTACATGTTTTTGTGTAAACAGAACTGTCATTTTCTGGGATAAATTTCCCAAGAGTGTTATTACTGGCTCATATGAGAGTTGCATGTTTAGTTTCATAAGAAAGTGCCAAACTGTTTTCTAGAGTGGCTTACCGTTTTACATGCTCAGAAGCTGCTGAAGAAAAATTTGAAGCTAACATAGGTTGGTTCATGAGGTTTAAGAAAAGCCATCTCCATAACATCAAAGTACAAGGTGAAGCTGGGGCTGATATAGAATCTGAAGTAAGTTATCCAGAAGATGTAGCTAAGATCATTGGTGAAGCTGGCTACTCTAAACAAGACATTTTCAATGTAGATGATAAAACCTTCTATTGAAAGAAGATGCCATCTAGGGCTTTCATAGCTAGAGAGGAGAAGTCAATACCTGGCTTCAGAGGACAGACTGGCTCTGTTGTTAGGGGTAATGCAGCTGGTGACTTTAAGTTGAAGTCAGTGCTCATTTACCATTATGAAAGTCCTACACCCCTTAAGAATTATGCTAAAGCTATTCTGTCTTTGCTTTATGAATGGAACAATAGAGTCTGGATGACAGCACATCTGTTTACAACATGGTTAACTGAAATTTTGAGCCCATTGTTGAGACCTACTGTTTAGGAAAAAAGATTCTTTTCAAAATATGACCTCTCACTGACAATGTACCTGGTATCCCAAGAACTCTGATGGAGATGGACAATGAGATCAATGTTGTTTTCATGCTTGCTAACACAACATTCATTCTGTAGCTGATGGATAAAGGAGTCATTTCAACTTCCAAGTCTTATTATTTAAGAAATACATTCTGTAACGATTTAGGGGTCACAGATAGTGATTCCTCTGATGGATCAGGGCAAAAGTAATTGAAAACCTTCTGGAAGGGATTCACCATTCTAGATGCCATTAAGAGTGTTCATGATTCATGGGAAGAGGAACGAAATATCAACATTAACAGGAGTTTGGAAGAAATGGATTCCAACCCTCTTGGATGACTTTAAGGGGCTTAAGACTTCACTGGTGGAAGTAACTGTAGATGTGATAGAAAGAGCAAGAGAACTAGAATTAGAAGTGGAGTCTGAAGACGTGACCAAATCACTGCAGTCTCATGATAACACTTTTAATGGATGAGGAGCTGCTTCTTATGCATGAGCAAAGAAAATGGTTTCTTGAGGTGGAATCTACTCCTGGTGAAGATGCTGTGAAGATTATTGAAATGACAACCAAGGATTTAGAATATTACATAAACTTAGTTGATAAAGCAGAGGCGGGGTCCAACAGGGTTGATTCTAATTTTGAAAGACGTTTTGCTGTGGGTAAGATGCTATCAAAACAGCACCACATGCTACAGAAAAATCATTCATGAAAGGACTAGTCCATTGATGTGGCAAAGTTCATTGTTGTCTTAAGGAATTGCCATCACCGTCCCAACCGTCAGCAACCACCACCGTGATCCATCTGTTAATGGACTAGGGTATAGTATAAACATAACTTTTTTATGTGCTGGAAACCAAAAATTCATTTGCCTTGCTTTATTGCAACACTTGCTTTATTGTGGTGATCTGGAACCAAACCTGCAATATGTCTGAGGTGTGCCTGTATTTTCTCATTTATGTTATGTTTTTCCTGGTGCTTGGAATGACAAACGATTTTCTATTCTATCCTGGACATTTTGGATATTATGAGACTTGATCCCACTTAATTTTTTTAAAAGCAGATAATCCCCTGTTGAGGTGTAGCATGCAATTTGTATATGTTCAGCTTCCCACTTGGTTCCCTTGGTATCGCCTGGCAAAGTGGATTGCTGACCCACACTGCCTTATTTCAGATGGCTGGAATGGAATATCAGCTCCCTGCGTGGCCCTGCTGACACTTCTCTGTGAAAGTGGGACACTGACTTGCCACCTCATTGCCCACAGGTGGAGGTGTAAGAGCAGTTCCCTGCCCAGCCTCGTCACCAGGGGAAGTAGGCTGACTCACACTGCTTTCTTGCTGCAGGGTAGGAGGCAGCCTATCAGCTCCCACTGGGCACTACTGACAGCAGTGGAGGGAAAAGAGGAAGTCGGGGCCCAGGTGACCATGCCTGCCAACTGCCTCGCTGTGTCTCATTAATGCCAAGTATGTTTGGAGGTGCAGGTTCTCACTGGCTTCTGCTGACACCAGGGAAAGTGCTAGGTGAAATGCCAAGTAGTCCTGTTTCACAACACCTTATTTAGTCTTACTGCTGCCAGGTGTGCTTGGAGAGAGATTCAGCTCCCCCATGGATGTCACTGGCACCAGGCATAGGGCAGAGGGGAGTGCTTACTAGCCCCAGATCGCAGACCCTCCTTCAGCCCCTTTGATAGTGGGTGTGAGTGAAGGCCCAGCTCTCCAATGAACCCCAGTGACACCACCCTGGCAGAAGAATAAGAGTGCCACCTGTTTCCCCTAGAAGGAACATCTCCATGCTTAGCCTGCCAACACCACTAGGTAGAGGAAATCAGATTTGCTAGTTTACCCCAGGCAAGAGATGGGAGAATAGCTCCTCAGGCTGCCCCCACTAGCACCACTGGGCGAGGGAATCAGAATCCTCCATTTTTACCATCATGAAGCTTATTGTCTAGTGGGAGAGACAGATGATAATAAATTCAAATAAGTATATAAGTGTAACTGTGATATGCGTTATGAAGGAAGAGCGAAGTATTATGAAAAAGGGAGGGTTTCTTTTTTTTGAGTAAGTGGCATTTAAGACCTTGAAGGATGAGAAGGAGCCAGTCATGTGAATGTGGAGAGGAAAGTATTCCAAGGAGAGGAAACAGCAAGTGATCCTGTGCTGTGTCAGTATCACCTGGGTGTTCAAGAAAATGAATGCAAGTCCAGAATATGGAGAAATTGAGGTGTTTATGTAGTGAGAGTGTGAGACTAGAGAGGTACACGATCAAGCAGGATCATGAGCGCTATGTTAAGGATTTGAGATTTTTGTCCCAAGTGCAAAGAGAAGGAAATAAGAGTTTTAAGAAGGGCAGGGATATGTTTTGATTTGATCATTAACAAAAGATTTCCCTAACTGCTGTGTAAAGAGAACAAAAGAAAGGAAGAGTGGAACAGAGAGAGGAGATAGGAGGCTGCAGTAGAAATCAAGAGAGATCATAAAAGCTTGTAACAGGGTGGTAGTATGGAGATGGAGAGAAGTGGAAATATTTGAAATAAAAGACATACCTCATTTGTCAATGGGGAATGTGTTTCTATTAGAGTATTTAACTGCATCAGTATTACATGAACTCATTATGGCACAGCCCCTGTGGAGAGTGACTGTCTTTCCTACTATCAACATACAAATAGGGGATTACTGACTTCTGAATTTTTATCTGTATTGTTTGTGATAATTCTAATGATAATGTAGCTAGGCATAGAAATGAACCCAAATCTATAGAAGACTGTACCTCTTGAAGCTGCAAACACACTTGTGTCTGCTTTAGCCATTAAAATAATCCCATGTTAGTTTGTCTTTGGAAAACAAGCCTATTTTCTGGGGATCAAAAGATATGTGGTGAGGAAGCAAAAAAGAAAATATAAAATGGAATGATAGAACACTGCTTAGCTCAGAATAAGCCCTGAATAAATATGAGCTGATATTAGACCAAGTTTAATTCAATTTATTTTAGCAAAAATGCCCATATTTTAAAAGCTTAGTTTAAATGACAGGAATAATTTCCAAATCCATAAATATTTGGAGCAGATTTTTTTCCCTTTGTCATGTGGTTATTTATTTATGAAAACAAGTTTCCATATATAATTAAAAGCTTGATAGATAAGCCAGGCATTAGAGAAATTTAAATTTAACATTTTAAAAGCCAAAATTCCCTGAAATTCAATCAAAATGAAACTATGGTCTGTTATAGTATGTTCTTCAATAAGCAAAGAAGGATTCCTTGTAAAAATTATTTCTCAAGAGCGCATCTATATCAGTCAGGATTCACTTAGAGGAAACAAAATCACTCTTCCTTTCTACATATTTAATATATGGAATAGGGGCCTCCCAAAATATTGGCTGGGCTAAAGGAATGAATCTTGAACTGGGCCTCCAGAAATGAATCTCAGAATGACAATGAAGAACTGGTCTGTTGGAAAATTGACAACCTTTGCTCACAGCAGAAGGCAGGGAATCAGGAACTGCGCATTAGAACTGTTGATTTCAAGCCCACACCCGTGGCTGTGTTGGAGGGATCCAGAACCCTCCATTACTGCAGCTACCTGTTCACCTCATTAAACTGGTGGCAAGGACATCCAAAGCTGGGTCTACCCTTCATCCCAATACCACTGCCCCTCAATACCAGCTAAGCTAATGGATGCTTAGAATGCTGCTGCACACCAAGGTCCTCAAAATTTTGCTTGCCAGCAACTACCATCAAAGCAGCAGGAAAATGATCCTCAAATCACTTTTACCTTCTAAATCTCATGAAAGTACATCTAATTGGTGGAACCTAATTTGCATCCAGAAACATAACTATAAGGGAGTCGTAGAAATGTAAATTTTATTTTCCCTGGCTAAGCAGTTTAGGGAAGCATGCTAGGAGGAGGTGAGAATGGGTGCTGAATGCAATTCATTATATTCACCACCTCTTTTGCTATTAAACATTATAGACATTTGTCTTTCCATTACTTACATTTCAGAACAGATACAGCAATGACAATAGGATGATGCCTAACATAATGCAACTCTTTCTGGTAAAAAAGAAAACTGTATCCATCCTCTTCCAAAAACGGGGCGTTCTGGAGTCTCATCAGTAACTAAATCTATCTGCATGATGTTCATTCATCGTATGGTTTTGTCATAAACCCACTTGGGATGATGTAACTTAAAGACTATAATAAACTTAATTACTGCCAACACAGTTTTACATAAAATAGCTTGGGGAAAGGAATGGGAAAGGCAAAAATATGTGTATATGTGTGTGTGTGTGTAAGCAAGTAAGACAGTAATTATTGCAATTTTCATTTTGAAACTAGTTCCAAGACCTTGGTCTCATAAGCATTATAAATTGCTTCTTCTTCTATCCATTCCAGGTCCTTCTGTCTTCTGCCAGCACCTCTGCGTGTTGGGCTCTTTATCTTCTGAGGTGATCTAGTCCTGAGGGGCCTATGATTCTGCTGGTGTTGGGTTGCTATAGTCTTCCATTAATTTTATTTCTTTTTACTGGACATCAGGAGCACCTCTCATCGCTGGTTCATATACAGCTTGCCTTTATTTATTTATTGGTTATTTCATTAACCATAGTTGTTTTTAACAATGTAATAAACATTCTCAACCCAACCACTCAAAACAAAAGCTTGGACCTTGACTATAACCTCTCTCAGCACTACATTTCCCTCCATCTGAAGGAGCACTGACCTGTTTCCCCTTTTTGTGTTTCCCTTGTTCCATCTCTATATAGTTGTATTTCATGGAAATATATTCCTAGAGAGTATTCTTTAAATTTTCAGTTGTGTTTTACTTTATAGAATGGTTATCATGCTGCATGTAATAATGTTTAGGATTTATTCTGATTTTTTTACTTAACATTATTTTTCTAAAAATCATACCTATTTCTGTGTGTTGCTATAGTTCATTCATTTTGATGGGCTTACAGTAATCCATTATGTGTCTGTACTATAGTTTATTCATCCTCTCTCTTGTTGATGGGCATTAGGGTTGTTTCCAGGCTTAGTATTGTGAGCAGTACTTCCATGAACATTATTGTACATATTTCCAGTTGTTTAAGAGTTTATCTTTGGTATATACCTGAGAGTGGAACTGGTAAGCCATAGGCTATGTACATGTTCAGCTTCAGGAGGTAACATGGAACTGTTTTTCAAAGAGGTTGCAGAAATTTTCACTCCCAGTGGCAATGTGTAAGTCATATTATGGTGGCTCCACCTCATCTCCAACACTAGGTATTGTTAGACTTAGCACTTTTTTGCTAGTAAAATGTGTACAATTGGTATTTCATTGAGGTCTTGATTTCAATTTCCTTAATCACCATTGATGTTAAATTTGCTTCATACATTTTTGCTTTCATACATCTCCTCTTCTAAATGTCTCTTGTTCATTTTCTCTGAGTTTCTTCTGCTTCTCTTAGGGTTTATAGAATTTCTTTGTGTATTCTTGATACTAATTCTTTCTTGGTTGTATGTGCTCTGAGTCCAATTTTCCAGTTTGTAGCTTGTCCTTTTCACTTTCTTTAGGGTGTCTTTTAATGAGTTTTATTATAGTCAAAATTATCAATCTTTTAGTGTCTTGTTATAAAATATTTCCCTACCCTAATGGCTAAAGAGTTTCATGCAATTTTTCTACCAAGAGTTTTAAAGTTTTCTTTTGACTTTTATATCCTTAATTTATCTTAAGTTGTTTTCTGGATGTGATGTGAGGTAGGGGTCAGTTTCATCTTTTTTCGTATGGTAGCCATTTTATCACCTTCATTTATTAAACAGCCCCTACTTCCTCTGTTGAGCAGATATACCATCTGTTTTATATCAAAGTTTCATTCGTGGGTGGGTCTGTTTCTGGTCTTTTCTATTCCATTAGTCAAATTATCTCTCTCTGCTCCAATATTACACTGCTCTAATTATTATAAATTTGCAGTAATGTAACTATAATACATAATTTTATAATAATTACTAACATCTGATAGGGCAAATACTCCAAACCTGCTCTTCCTCTTCAGTTATATTCTTGCTATTATTGACCCTTTTATCTTCAGTGTAAATTTGATAATCATCAAGTCACCTGTAAACACTTAGAATATAAGTTGAAATTGGATTGAATTTATTTATAGATAAATTTTGGGGAAAGCCAACATCTTTAAGATATTAAGTCTTCCTATTCAATAATAAAACATTTAAAATTTGTTGATCTTTTGAAATATACTTTAATAAAACTTCGTAATTTTCCCTGTAGACACCTTGTGCATCTTTAATTAGAGTCATTCTCAGATACTTGATATTTCTGACCTATTATAAATTGTGTCTTCTCTTAAATACATTTTTAGTGGTTTGCTGTTGGTGAATAGAAATTCAAACTTCTCTTGAATATTAATCTTACATGAAGCACTTTGCTAAACCTTTCTGTTAATTCTCATGATGTGAATGTATATTATCTAGATTTTCTAATGAAATTATCTCATCATCTCTACAGATAATCTTCAAATAATCAGTTTTGTTTCTTTTCCGTGTTTTATATCTCACTGTCTTAATACATCAAGTACAATAAATATAATATTGAATAAAAATGGTATTAATGGTTTTCTTTGTATTGTCCCAATGTTAAAGAGAATGCTTCCAATGTTTGCTCATTTAAGGCAATGCTAATTTTAGAATTATTTTACAGATACTCTTTATCGGGGTAAGAAATCTTCTTTTTCATTTCTAATTTAAGAAGAATTTTCCTTTTATCATAAATAGACTTTAAATTTGATAAAACTTTTCTTATCAACAAAATGATCATGTGGTTTTCTGTAATTATCCACTAATATATACAAGGTGCACTTATGGGTTTTCTCATATTAAACCATCCTGGCATGCCTAGGATAAGTTCAATTTGGTTATGATATTCTGTCTTTTCTATACACTGTTGGGTTTAATTTGCTAATATTTTCTTAAGAGTTTTGCATCTATACTCATGAGTAGAGAGAATTCATAATCTTCATTTCCTATAATTTCTTTTTTTCTGGTGTCAGGGCTTACTTGCCTTGCAGAATAGGTTGGGTGGTATTTCCTCTTTTTTTATTATCTGAAAGTGTGCAAAACTAGGATTATCTCTCGAAAGTTTTGTAGAACTCATCTATAAAAGTCTTGATTTAGTGTTTCCTTAGCACAGAGATTTTAACCACTGCTTTCAAATTTTAAAATAGTTATAAGACAATTTAAGATTAAGAAAAGGTATTTTAGTAAGTTCTGGTATATTATTTTTTTTAGGTATTTGTCCATTTTTCTAAAGTTTCAAAAACCATTGGCCTTTGGTGTTGATGACATAATATTGTTATATATATATTTTACTATCATTAATGTACAATTACATGAACAACATTATGGTTACTAGACTCCCCCCATTATCAAGTCCCCAACACATACCCCATTGCAGTCACTGTCCATCAGCATAGTAAGATGCTATAGAATCACTACTTGTCATCTCTGTGTTATACAGCCTTCCCTGTGTCCCGCCCCCACATTATATGTGCTAATTGCAATGACCCTTTTTACCACTTATCCCTCCCTTCCCACCCATCCTCCCCAGTCCCTTTCCCTTTGGTAACTTTTAGTCCATTCTTGGGTTCTGTGAGTCTGCTGCTGTTTTGTTCCTTCAGTTTTTGCTTTGTACTTATACTCCACAGATGAGTGAAATCATTTGATACTTGTCTTTCTCTGCTTGGCTTATTT
Source organism: Smutsia gigantea (assembly GCA_032199065.1). Lineage (NCBI taxonomy): Eukaryota > Metazoa > Chordata > Mammalia > Pholidota > Manidae > Smutsia > Smutsia gigantea. The sequence goes on along the minus strand of JAVSCE010019943.1, from coordinate 998 downwards.
CACTGAGCATAATACCCTCTAGCTCCATCCATGTTGTTGCAAATGGTAGGATTTGTTTTCTTCTTATGGCTGAATAATATTCCATTGTCTATATGTACCAAATCATCTTTGTCCATTCATCTACTTATGGACACTTAGGTTGTTTCCATTTCTTGGCTATTGTAAATAGTGCTGTGATAAACATAGGGGTGCATATGCATGGAACATTTTCTTTTTATTTATTAATTTATTTATTATTAGTTTATTTTGATATCATTAATCTACAATTAAATGAGTAATATTATGGTGATTACACTACCCCCTTCATCAGGTTCCCCCCCCCCCCCAACCCCATTGCAGTCACTGTCCATCAGCATAGTGAGATGCCATAGAGTCACTACTTGTCCTCTCTGGGTTGTACAGCCCTCCCCGTGCCCCCCCAACATTACATCTGCTAATCGTAATGTCCCTTCTTGCCCCTTACTCCTCCCTTCCCACCCATCCTCCCCAGTCCCTTTCTCTTTGGTAACTGTTAGTCCATTCTTGGGTTCTGTGAGTCTGCTGCTGTTTTGTTCCTTCAGTTTTTTTCCTTTGTTCTTATACTCCACATATGAGTGAAATCATTTGATACTTGTCCTTTTCGACTTGGCTTATTTCACTGAGCATAATACCCTCTAGCTCCATCCATGTTGTTGCAAATGGTAGGATTTGTTTTCTTCTTATGGCTGAATAATATTCCATTGTGTGTATGTACCACCTCTTCTTTATCCATTCATCTACTGATGGACACTTAGGTTGCTTCCATTTCTTGGCTATTGTAAATAGTGCTGCGATAAACACAGGGGTGCATCTATCTTTTTCAAACTGGGCTGCTGTATTCTTAGGGTAAATTCCTAGGAGTGGAATTCTGGGGTCAAATGGTATTTCTATTTTGAGTTTTTTGAGGAACCTCCATACTGCTTTCCACAATGGTTGAACTAATTTGCATTCCCACCAGCAGTGTAGGAGGGTTCCCTTTT
>JAVSCE010019942.1:0-61505 GCA_032199065.1 Smutsia gigantea | reverse complement strand
CACTGCAGCCAAGCCCAAAGAAAGGCAGAGCCATTAGAAGATGGAGAGGCAGGAAACGGACACTCCTTAGGGAGTGGAGCCCTCCTAATGTTTCAGTTATGGCCCAGTGATACTGCCTGTAGACTTCTGGCATCTATTTCTGTAAGAAAATAAATGTGAGTTGTTTTAAGCCGCCCAATGTGGGGTAATTTGTGACAGCAGAAATAGAAAATAAACACACAAGTGCTTGGAAAATTTAAACGAATGGATAGTAAACATATTTGTTAGATCTCCTCTTCCTCCACCTGAAGAATTCTGACTTACTTTATCTGGGATATTGCCTGGATGTCAAGATTTTTTTTAATTCCCAAAATGATTCTAATGTGGAGCAAAGCCTCAGAACCACTTCTCAACCAGGTTTTTGGCAAAAACAGAGTAGATGGGACACTCTCGGACACTGAGAGACTGTATGATGCAGTTCAGTGACCTGAATCCAAAAGGTCTGAGTGCAAATCCCAGGTCTGCCTCTGTCTAGCTCTATGACTAGGGGCAAAAAACTTTACTTCATAAATGTAATTTCACATGGAATTTCAACGTATAGCATGAGTGTATTTACATTAAACTTTTCTATGCACCATGGGGTGGAATTTGGGGCAGGGAATTCCATGGGGCCTCATTGCCACCCTCTCAGGCATTGAAGCCATTTCTCAGGAACCCCCAGGGTCCATGGGACTCAACTGGTAAACTTGTCAATTTAATAATCTCCACACACCTTCCACCTTTGATGTGTTTGGTTCTCTGATCTTAAGCAAAAACCAAGCAAAAGAGAAGTCGGCAGACAGATGGAATGACACAGCCCGTGGTGCCACAGGGGCTCCTGGACACAGGCCCCAGCAAGTGTTCAGTGGTCACCGAAAGGATGGCTGAGGGGATGCACTCGCCTTTGACATTCCTCACTCAGGAAACAAGAGACAGGCCAGCCTGCAGACACCAGAAGCAAAGGCAGCATCTGCCTGCTCCTTGAAGCCCCAGGATAAAATTAAGCCTTGCTCCCTACTTGCCTACAAGGCCTCAAGGTGAGGAGCAACTATTACAGATTATACACTATTGATTATAGATTCATTTCCAGTGAACGTTCTTACGTACTTAATATACACCAGAACTGTGCTAGGTCAGTTGCCAAGGAGGGAGGGATTAACAAAATGTGGCCCTTTCCCTCTAGGGGTGTACATTCTAGAAAGAAAGGTAGAAAGGCAGTCTGCTAAAGCTTCTTCTGTACCTTGTATTCATGCATGCATTCATTGAGCTACTATTATATTCTGTCTAATCCACTCACAAGGAGCAACCTTGGTGACCTTCTTAAAAGAAAATAAAATTTAAAGAAAATCATGTCATTTCTCTTCTTAAAACTCCGCAGTGAAAAGGCTCACAAATACATGGAGACTTAACAACATTCTCCTAATTAATCAATGGGTTAATGACCAAATCAAAACAGAAATCAAAGAATATATGGAGACTAATGACAACAACAACACAAAGCCACAACTTCTGTGGGACGCAGCAAAGGCAGTTCTAAGACGAAAGTATATTGCAATCCAGGCCTATTTAAAGAAGGAAGAACATTCCCAAATGAATAGCCTAAAGACACAATTACTGAAATTGGAAAAAGAAGAACAAATGAGACCCAAAGTCACCAGAAGGAGGCACATAATAAAGATCAGAGAAGAAATAAATAAAATTGAGAAGAATAAAATAATAGAAAAAAAATCAATGAAACCAAGAGCTGGTTCTTTGAAAAAATAAACAAAATAGATAAACCCCTAGCCAGACTCATTAAGAGAAAAAGAGAATCTACACACATAAACACAATCAGAAATGAGAAAGGAAAAATCACGACGGACCCCACAGAAATACAAAGAATCATAAGAGAATATTATGAGAATCTATATGCTAACAAGCTGGAAAACATAGAAGAAATGGACAACTTCTTAGAAAAATACAACCTTCCAAGACTGACCAAGCAAGAAACAGAAAAACTAAACAGACCAATCACCAGTGACGAAATCGAATTGGTAATCAAAAAACTACCCAAGAACAAAACCCCGGGCCTGATGGATTCACCTCTGAATTCTACTAGACATATAGAGAAGAAATAACACCGATTCTCCTTAAAGTTTTCCAAAAAATAGAAGAGGAGGGAATACTTCTAAACTCATTCTATGAAGCCAGCATCACTCTAATACCAAAACCGGGCAAAGACCTCACCAAAAAAGAAAATTACAGACCAATATCCCTGATGAACGTAGATGCAAAAATACTCAACAAAATATTAGCAAACCGAATTCAAAAATACATCAAGAGGATCATACACCATGATCAAGTGGGATTCATCCCAGGGATGCAAGGATGGTACAACATTCGAAAATCCATGAACATCATCCACCACATCAACAAAAAGAAGAACAAAAACCACATGATCATCTCCATAGATGCTGAAAAAGCATTTGACAAAATTCAGCATCCATTCATGATTAAAACTCTCAACAAAATGGGTATAGAGGGCAAGTACCTCAACATCATAAAGGCTATATATGACAAACCCACAGCTAACATCATACTTAACGGCAAGAAGCTGAAAGCTTTTCATCTAAGATCGGGAACAAGACAGGGATGCCCACTCTCTCCACTGTTATTCAACATAGTACTGGAGGTCCTAGCCATGGCAATCAGACAAAACAAAGACATACAAGGCATCCAGATTGTAAAGAAGAAGTCAAATTGTCACTATTTGCAGATGACATGATACTGTACATAAAAAACCCTAAAGATTCCATTCCAAAACTACTAGAACTAATATCTGAATTCAGCAAAGTTGCAGGATACAAAATTAACACACAGAAATCTGTTGCTTTCCTATACACTAATGATGAACTAACAGAAAGAGAAATCAGAAAAACAATTCCATTCACAATTGCATCAAAAAGAATAAAATACCTAGGAATAAACCTAACGAAGGAAGTGAAAGACCTGTACTCTGAAAACTACAAGACACTCCTAAGAGAAATTAAAGAGGACACTAACAAATGGAAATGCATCCCATGCTCTTGGCTAGGAACAATAAATATTGTCAAAATGGCTATACTACCTAAAGCAATCTACAGATTCAATGCAATCCCTATCAAACTACCAACAGCTTTCTTCAATGAACTGGAACAAATAATTCTAAAATTCATATGGAACCACAAAAGACCCCGAATAGCCAAAGCAATCCTGAGAAGGAGGAATAAAACAGGGGGAATTACGCTCCCTGACTTCAAGCTGTACTACAAAGCCACAGTAATCAAGACAATTTGGTATTGGCACAAAAACAGACCCACAGACCAGTGGAACAGAATAGAAAATCCGAACATTAACCCAAACATATACAATCAATTAATATTTGATAAAGGAGCCTTGGATATACAATGGGGAGATGTCAGTCTCTTCAGCAGCTGGTGTTGGAAAAACTGGACAGCTACATGTAAGAGAATGAAACTGGACTACTGTCTAGCCCCATACACAAAGGTAAACTCAGGGTGGATCAGAGACCTGAATGTAAATCATGAAACCATAAAACTCTTAGAAAAAAACATAGGCAAACATCTCTTGGACATAAACATGAGCGACTTCTTCATGAACATATCTCCCTGGGCAAGGGAAACAAAAGCAAAAATGAACAAGAGGGACTATATCAAGCTGAAAAGCTTCTGTACAGCAAAGGACACCATCAGTAGAATGAAAAGTCATCCTACAGTATGGGAGAATATATTCATAAATGACGTATCTGATAAAGGGTTGACATCCAAAATATATAAAGAACTCACGCACCTTAACAAACAAAAAGCAAATAATCCAATTAAGAAATGGGCAGAGGACATGAATAGACACTTCTCTAAAGAAGAAATTCAGATGGCCAACAGGCACATGAAAAGATGCTCCACATCGCTAATCATCAGAGAAATGCAGATTAAAACCACAATGAGATATCACCTCACACCAGTGAGGATGGCCAACATCCAAAACACAAACAACAACAAATGTTGGCGAGGATGTGGAGAAAAGGGAACCCTCCTACACTGCTGGTGGGACTGCAAATTAGTTCAACCATTGTGGAAAGCAGTATGGAGGTTCCTCAAAAAACTCAAAATAGAAATACCATTTGACCCAGGAATTCCACTCCTAGGAATTTACCCTAAGAATGCAGCAGCCCAATTTGAAAAAGACAGATGCACCCCTATGTTTATTGCAGCACTATTTACAATAGCCAAGAAATGGAAGCAACCTAAGTGTCCATCAGTAGATGAATGGATAAAGAAGATGTGGTACATAGACACAATGGAATATTATTCAGCCATAAGAAGAAAACAAATCCTACCATTTGCAACAACATGGATGGAGCTAGAGGGTATTATGCTCAGTGAAATAAGCCAAGCCGAAAAAGACAAGTATCAAATGATTTCACTCATATGTGGAGTATAAGAACAAAGAAAAAATACTGAAGGAACAAAACAGCAGCAGACTCACAGAACCCAAGAACGGACTAATAGTTACCAAAGGGAAAGGGACTGGGGAAAATGGGTGGGAAGGAAGGGATAAGAGGGAAAAAGGGGCATTACGATTAGCAGACGTAATGTTGGGGGGGCACAGGGAGGGCTGTACAACTCAGAGAAGACAAGTAGTGATTCTATAGCATCTCAGTACACTGATGGACAGTGACTGTAATGGGGTTGGTGGGGGGGACCTGATGAAGGGGTAGTTTAATAACCATAATATTGCACATGTAATTGTAGATTAATGAAACCAAAATAAATTATATTATAAAAAAAACTCCTCAGTGGCTTTCCATCATACTCAGCATAAACCTGAAGTCCACACATGACTCTAACCCCCTGCTCTATCTGGCTTCTGCTCCTCCTCCTGGCCCACCTGGCCCTTGGTCCCCTGCCCTTCCGGCTTTCTAGTCACACAGGTTCCTTCTAACCTAACAAGCTCCCTCCTGCTTGCACCTTTTCTTCAAAGGCACCCCTCCACCTGAGCTGGTCCGCTTGTCCTTTCCCAGGAAGGCTCTTGCTCATCCTTGACGGTTTAGCCGACCTGTTACCTCCCCTGAGAACACGTCTGACTCCACTGAAAGACGTTCCCCAGTCATCTTTGTCCCAGCACGCTATATTCTTCATGGCACTTTCCTCAAATGTAGTGCAGTTACTTCATCAGGGTCCTGACAGAGAACAGTTGGCCCGTCCAGAACAAGATGATGTGGGGACTTTTAACAAAGGGGCAAGTGTGGGAAAACCACAAAGGGCAGTGCTGTCTGGGGCTTGCAGCAGCCAGGCTGTTTCCACTTGGAGGCCCCTGACAACGAGGAGAGAGAGCCGTCACCAGAACCCGGGAGAGGAAGCCAGGCCTAGCAGCAACCATTCTTCAGTTGGGGGAGTTGTCCACCCACTGAATCCTGACCTCATTCTCCTCCCTCCCTCAAACCTCCTGTGGGGGGTGCCCACTGGGAAGGGACCTGGGTCATGCACCATGGTCAGCCTCCTGGGACACAGAACAGGGGCAGACAGGTGGAAAACAGACCTGGAGGGGCAATTGGAAGAGTCCTACACAGGGCTGTCCTCCCTCTAAACTACCTAATGTCCACCAGGATACACCCAGAATCTAGCACAGGATCCAACATTTAGCAGACATTCCATTAATATTTGTTGAGTAAATGCATGAATGGATGATCTTGGGAGGTACCCCCAAATTATTTATTGGGTAACTAATTAATGGATGGATTAGGGTCACTGGAATTTTAAGAAATAATGGCATAGCCACTCTGCCTCAAAATTCAGATGTAAGAGCCACAGACGCTGAGACTCTCTAAACTTTTCAGCCAGTAAAGCCCTGACTTCCAGGCCGGGCCGAGAAGGAAAAACCAAGTATAATCAGGTCTATGGACTTTGCCAGCTCCTGCAGGGCTGAGCAGCAGGACAGTGCTGTTTGCTTTCCAGGAGGGGCCTGGCTCCTCCCCACCCTGTTTGTTCTGTGGGCCGAACGCTCTAATCAGGATGAGCCACGGAGCCAGCTCCTCTGAAATGCCTGGGTTGACTGTCCCGAATCTCCGCTAGCTTGTTCTTCCCCCTATGCAGGGAGGGCTTCTACCTGGAGGCAAATCCATAGGATGGGGAAGCCCAGGCTCGTGTAAGACTGATCTAGACTCGGGAGCCACCTTCTCCACTTACTAGCTGTGTGACTTTGGGCAAGCACTCACCCTCTCTGGACCTCTGTTGTAAAACAGGGCCAAACGAGTCTACATTTCCGAGTCAAGAATGATGTAGGTCAAGTGAAAAGCGGCAGGGGCTTATTAAATGTGTCATAAGTATTATTTTCATAAGGCTGTTGAAGGAAGGGAACTTATTCAATCCGTGTCCCCAGGACCCGCTGCAAGGTCATAATTTCAAAGGCACCAGGACAGATCCCGGTGCTTTTTCTACCCACTCCCTGACACCTTCAATTTGACTGGATGCAAGTACTTCTATTAAGCTTTAAGCCTCGTCCCCACTTAAAACATAATGCCACTCCTGTCCCATCCAAGGTAATTATTGTTGCCAACACCTCAACATGAATGAGTTTCCATAGTTTTCTATTGTAAGGTTGGGTTTTACCCGAGAGCAAGGGGTAGAGGTGGGGGCAGCAGGCCTAAGGGCACAGGACCCCCTCCACAGACAGACGACAGCATAGGGTAAAGGAGCCCCTCCCCGCATACCAGGGAGATGGGAAAGGTGAAGATGAAGCAGACCCACGGCACCATTTTGGTGTAGAATGGTCCAGAAAGCCAACTTTGAACTGGCTGCTGCCAGAGCCCCCCAGCAGAAGTCTCCAGACCACCCCAGAGCCGTCCACTGGAAGAAGCGGATCCCATTTGATTCAACAAACATGAGTCTCCACCTGAGAGTGGGCCTGGCCTCCACTGGCTTGGGTCACACTGCACCTCAGGGCTTTGCTCCTCTGCAGCAGGAAGCAGCCCATTCTAAGGGCAGAAAGTCAGACAGCCTAGATTTACATCCAATACCACTGCTTCCTGGCTCCGGCCTCCCACTCTCGGGGCCAGCTTCACACATCTGTGCAGCCACCGCGGAGGGCCCTGTGACCCAGACGACCTCGTGGCACTTGGCTTAATGCTCTGCTGACGCCATTCAGAAGTTCTTAATAATTTCTTAACAAGGACCTCGCACTTCTTTTTGTCACGGAGCCCTGCAAATTCTGCAGCTGACCCTCCGTACACTTTACATCCTCTCTCTGCATCTCTGCAACCTCGTTTGTAAAACTGGGACATTGGCATCTATTGGTAAGATGACAGGTTACGTGAAACAGTGTATGTAAAGCCTCCCCATAGCAGCTGCTATCCTCACTCTTATTTTCAAAACTCTCACTTGATCCTCCCGATGGCCCTGTGAGGTCAGCCCAGCAACCCGTGATATGCCCACTTGGCAGAGGGAGCCACTGAGAACCAGAGCTACTGAGCTACTTGTCCTGGGCCACAGAGCAAATCAGAACAGAAACAGGAGCTTGAACTCTGTCACTGCCTCCTCACAGGGTCTGCTTCCATGGCCCAGCAGGTGTCCACCCCACCCGTCTGGCCCAGTGACCAGATGGCCAGCCACCAGGGGGCAGTTTGCCCTGGGCCCGCACCTGTGACACACGGGGTGTGAAGACCCAGCAGGCAGCACATCTGCCCTCACTCCCAAGGAGAGCAGACCTGCTCTCAACCAAAGCGGGGTCAGCTCTGAGGCCTGCAGGCCCCGGGGTAGGACCCCTGCCCAGTCCCCAAAGCCTCACCTCGGGCACCCTTGTTGGCTAGGATCAGCCCCTTCTCCGCTCTCTTCTTCTTCTTCTTCAGCTTCAGCCCAAACATCCCCTTTCTGAAAAGAAGAAGAAAAGCTAGACTACACAGGAATAGTAACTTTGAGTCATTCATTCATGTTAGGAAAAAAATGCATGAGCACTCACGTGCGCGCACACACACACACACGCACACACACACACACATGCACGCACACACACGCACGTATGCACACACACGCACACACACGCACACACACACACACACACGCACACACACAGTGAGTTCTGAAAGCCAACCAGTCTCCTCATACACACAGAATGAGAATCAAGAGACAGTGCCAGGGTGACCCAGTGAGCCCCCAGGCATCTCTCCTTCTGCAGAAACCATGACAACAACTCCTGCACTGAAATCCTGAGGTCCACCCAGAACCACCCTTAAATGAGGCCTAATACGAATACTAATAGCACTAGCTGAGATTTCTCCATTTCTCCTCACTCACTGTGCCAGGGAGTCAAAACGAATGGCATCATTTAATTAACAGCAACCTTCTCCTATCGATCTTACAGATGAAGTCCCAAGTCCCAGAGAGGGAGGCAATGTTTCCAAGGTCACACAGCTCTGAGCATCAGAGCTACCTACCACTGGAACCTGGGTCTGTTTGATTTCAGAGCCCAGGCTCTACCCCCTGGGCAACTGCAGCCTGCCGGTTCCCCTGAGAGGGTGAACACCCTCTGCAGAGCCAGGCTCCTAGACCGTTTCCAAGATCAAGAGGCCCTGGGACTTAGTGAGGTCACACCACAAGGACACAGCTCAGCTTGACACATGGTGCGTGCCCAGAATGTCAGCTCCTATTATTATTGCTACTATTAACTGGGACTGGGAAACCATTTGGGGGCCTCCTTCTCATCCCAGGAAAGGGCTCTGTTCTGCTGTCTCTAAACAGGCAACAGGAGCGTTGCGTCCACTCCTCCTGAGAGCCCCTTCCTGGAGTTAAGGACTGCCGAGCCCCTGGTGCTGGATGGCAGGACGGATGGTCGGAGCTCAGAGGAAAGTCTTGGCCTTGAGTTGGGCAGGCTGCTGCGGCGGTCCTTGGGCGAAGTGGGAGGAAGCCAAGGAAGGAATAGAAGAGCAGGAGGAGAGAGCAGCACAGACTCAGGCCCTCTCTGTGAGTGGTCTGCAGCCCTGGGGCAACGCAGGGAAAGTGATGGGACCTTCTGGGGTTTCCATTTGTTATGTGGTTGGGATTTACGAGGGCCTCAAGCGAGTGCAGTGGCTAAGATCACAGGCTCTGCAGTCAGGTCGCCTGGGCTCTCACCCCAGCACTGTCTTTGCTACCTTGAACAGGCCACTTAACCTCTCTTCATTTCAGGGTCCTCATGAGTAAAATGCAACACCAAGAACCTGAAACACACTGGTTGTTGAATAAATGCTAGTTAATCTTATTACTGTAAAGGATAAAATCAGAATGAGTGAATAGAAGCTACTAGGAGACACATGTCTACTCCATTCATGTATTTATTTACTTGTTTACTTATTCTTTTTAGGCCCTGCTTTGATCCAGATAGGCAATGGAGCCCTCCATCTTGACTGCTATCTAAACAATGGAATGGACTGTATTGGATGGGAGTGAGTTCCCTGTTCCTGGAGGTGTGCGAGCAGAGGCCTAAGGACCACTGGTAAAGTATGTGGTAGACAGGATGAACATCAGAAGGGGTCACTGGCCTAGGGGTCCTTGGTGTTCCTTTGAGAACACAGTAGAATGGGCTCCAGAACCACCCAGACATGATGGATTGGGCAAGTCACAGTACTTCTCTGAGCCTCAATTTCCCCAGGGGTACAATGGAGATAGATAATAAGGTACTTACTTTACAGCATTGTTGTAAGAATACAATGAGGTAAAGTAAGCAAAGCTCCTAGGACAGTGCCTGATATACAGAAAGTGCTTAAAATGCACCCTTCACAGAGGTCGCATTGCCCCCTTCGGTTTGCCATTATCTGTGATGAGAACAGCGTTCCAAGTCTCCCAGGAATCTTGGGAGAACATGCATGAGGGGGAGTCCCCTTTGCTGAAACTCCTTAAAGGAAACTTCCCATAACAGTTCTTGCTTTCTTGTTTTCAAAGGAGAGTTTGAAAACAAGCAGAGGGCCCAAGGCCAGGACCCTCCAAACCCTGAATTGCCATTACGGTCCCCAAGCTCTGACTGCCGTGCTCATTTCACAGTGGCAGAACCAGGCGTTCCTGGGAACTCGGCCAATAGGCTCTGCAGACGATTTGGAAAGGCTGAGTTATTTCCATGCAAATAGGAAGTTGCTACTAATAAATAACAGTATCTGCCAGGAGACTTAGCCATTCCTTTAGGAAGCTGATGTCCTCAGCACCGACGGCCTTGGCATTCTGAATCTCCCACAGCACAGCCAGGACTGAGGCACTGAAGCATGTCTGAAGTGGCTGTCGTGGGCACGGGATGAGAGAAAGGCATCCTGCCTCTTCAAGACAGGCACCTCTGTCCCTCTAGAGCCAAGAGCTCTGGGACCTGCTGTCCATCAGAGACACTCAAGGAAGTCTAAAAGACACCAGTGCCTGGAATCACTTTCAGAGATTCTGTCACTGCTTTTGAGAAGAGCCAGTATTGGGAAGCCCTGGTCTAGGCACAGCTCAGACCCCCTAGAAAGCCAGGGGAACCTCTCAGTAAAGACCAAAGGAATTACAGCAGCTCGGCTCTCTTGGGTGGGTTGGCGCTTGTTTCACAAACTGACAAGGTTGTTTGCCTGCCTGAAACCCTGAGTCAGTCATCAGGGGCACTGACAGCAAGAAAAGACTTCTTGCTGAAAACTGACTGCTCCTCCTTAGCCCCGTGACATCCACAGCTGAGAGAAGGCAAGGCTCACCAGCCTGGAACAGCTGTGCCACTGGCCGACTGGGCAGCAGAACTGGCCGCACAAGACGCAGCTCAGGAGCCGGCTTGAATCCACTCTTCAGCTGTAGAACTTAGGGCCAGATACTTAACCCAGGTGAGCATGTTTCATTCACATGAAATTCACACGATATAGGATATTTCTTACCCAATTGACAGGGTGATGTTAAAATAGGAAAACATGCTTGTAAAAGGTAAAACATGCTACAAATCACTGTATTACAACACTGATGACCAGGAAATGTGCTGCAATATTCCCCTGAGTTTAAAATTTGTTAAACATGAATTGACACCCACTATGTGTCAGGAACACCACTTTACATACATTATTGCCTAGGATTCCTGCAACATACCACAGGGCTTCTATCCATTTTTACAAATGAGGTTGTTGGGGTTTCTGCCAATATACTGGGATCAGCCAGTAAATCAGGAATACTCCCCTGGTAAGTCTTCAGGGCAGTTCTATCGCACCCCCTCTCCCATTGGCCAAGGATTCTAGCATGGGAACCCTCCCACATCACCAAAAGTATGGGGCCCTCTGGTGTGGGAGCCACAGAATCTCCTCCTACAGGTAAGTCAAGATAAGTCAAGACACACAGAAACCCCCAAACCAACCTGGTCTCCTCAGGGTGAAAGCTACCATGACTCCGATACCTGTATCCAAAAAGTGAGAGTGTTACACGGTGCACGTGTTAGAGTGGCCTCAGCACATCTATTCAAAGTGGCATCGCTCATCTTCCTTGGCTGTCTTTCGGCAGAATGATCGGCGTATGGCGCCACCGGCTGACACTCCTCTCCAGGGTAGGGTGAAGGCCCAAGGTTCCTGCTCCCATGTGGTTTCCCTTCTTCAGGTCTGCCTTCCCACATTCCACTTTCTGCCCCTAGTGTCACGTGGAAATTAGTCACCGAGGCAGGGCTTTCCTCCCTGCAGCTGGGTGGGTGAGTCCAGCTGATCCCACAGTAAAGGAATTGAAAACCAGTCTGGACTCTGATCCATACACCTTCCTTCAATCTAGCTTTACTAGCAATAAAGGTGATATATATTGAATCCTGTTCAATGTGTCAGTCTATTTCTCAATGGGTTTCAAAGAAAACAGGGAAAGAGAAAGTGTAGCTATACCCTTAGGAAAACCAATACACCAACAAATGACTTTGTTACAAGTGAAAATCATTAAACTCCATAATGGGTAAAGAGAGAATTTATGAAATTCCTTCTGAACCTCATTCTTTGGTGTCATGGATGTGCAAGACAAGAGGATGGGCACTGTGTTAAATAACTGCCTTTGCTGTAGGATTCTCAGAGCTTTTGATATGATACTCATTTTGACTTTCCAAGAGGGTCACACAGTATTCAGATTTTTCTAAATGAATTTGATCATATCATTTTCACAAAATATCTAATTTTAACGAACACTATTTGAGAGACCCAGAGGAAGAGAACACTGGCAACGTTTAGCGTTCTTTTCTCTTTTGAAACTTTATGAAGTGAGCAGTGATCAAGTAAGAGCCATTGAGGAAACAGAGAACCCAGAACACCTGTCTTATCCATGGCCTCCTCTGCACCCACGCTGCTTCTGTTCTAGTATAGTACCTAACTGGTCTGCCTGCTTCCATTCTCTCTCCTTCCTGCAAACTGTTCTCCACTCTGCAGCCATCTTTACAAACTAGAAGAGCAGAGAACTTCCTTAATATGATAAAGAATACCTACAAAAACCCTAGAGTTCATATCATGTCAATAGTAAATACTGAAAGACTTCCCCCTAAGATTTTTAAAAAAATGAGACAAAGATGTTCACTAACTCCCCTTCTATTCAACACTGTACTGGAGACACTTACTAGTTTAATAAATTTTGACTCTTTGAATTAATAACTGAATTTAGCAGGGCAACAAGTGGCCTTCTTTAGTAGAAACAAGGTCAATACACAAAAATCAAGGGTACCTCTCTGTACCAAAAACAAAGAATTATAAACTAAAATTATAAATAAAGCATATAATATCATCAAAAACTTAAAAACTAGGAGTCATTCTAGGAAACTGACCTCTACAGTGGAAATTACAAAATAAGATAATTAAAGGATATTCAATGTTCATGGATTGGAAAGTGCAATATTGGAAAGATGTCAAATTTCCTAGCTTGATTTGGAGATTATTTATTATATCCACTTTGTGAAAATTTTCAAGTTACACATTTATGATTTATATGTGTTTTTCTATGTGTATGTCATGCTTCAGCAAAGTGTCTAACTTTTACAAAGCATAGGTTTTGGGATCCAAGGTCCTGGCTTTGAGTATCACCTCCGCTGCCTACTAATTACATAACCTCAGACAAATCCTTAATGTTAACCTTTCTTTCTTCAAGTTTCTTCATCTGTAAAATGGAGGATGAGTCCCTACCGGACTGTCATGAAGATTAAGTGAGATGAAAATACCACATTCCATAAACACTAATGTGCTATATCCTACACATACCAATTAAATTAAAAAACAGGATCAACATTCTGTGAACGTCCCTTATAGAGCTCCACAATGTAGCCTCAGTCACCATCCACCACAAACTCTATACTCAAAACTCTGTACTCCAGCCAAATGGACAGTTCCTTTTGAATTCGCCACACTCTTTTGCCCACAAACCTTTTCTCACTCTAGGTCTTCCCTGAAAGTGACTTCCCCCATCTCTCCTTGTCAAAAATCTTTCTTCTAGTTCCAACTCAACTACCTCCTTTTATATGATGGATTCTCCAGTTTTGCAAGGAAGAACAAGTCACTCAATCCTCTGGATTCCCTTAGCACTGTGTTCTGATTCCTGTGACAGCATTTATCACAGGGATCACAGCAGTTACTTGAAAAAGAACATTCTCCTCTATTAGATGCTGAGCTTTTGAAGTCAGTAACCGTGCCTAGTTTATGTCTGTATCTACAGTACCTGGCATAATACCTTGCACATAGTAAAGCTCAGTACTGTTGGATGTTGGACACATGGGTAGATAAATGGACAGAGCATATATATATAAAGCTCCACAAGAATTCACTGGGTGTTCTTTGACTCAATTCAAAAACGTTATCATATCAGACAGAAAGGAGTTACGGCCATTCCAAGACTAAGAACATAATCAGAGAAGAGAATAATCTAAAACGTCAGTGTCTAAACCTTGCCCTAATACCTTGGAGCTGGGGGGAAAAAGGAAATTATTCTCTCCAGAGCCTGACAAACTATTTGTAACCTGTTAAAGGATGCATCAGCTAGGGCTGTCACTCCATCCATTTCTTAAAATCACTCCCTTTTTGAATGCATCCTCCTTTTTCTTTCTCTTTATCATGTTTAAGTTATCTCTTAATGGTTGGTTATTTCTCTACACCAGTTCCTTAGGCCATGGTTCAACAAAAGTAAATGGGTGCAATCTGTGTTCCCAGCACTGTGCGAGGCTCTGGTATACCAAGATAAACCCAGCGGAGTCCTCAGCTCTAGAGCTCCTCGCAGTATCATTGGGAATGCAGGCAGCCACATTGTTATACACACAGTATGAAGAAGGGTGTCATGGGTAGGTACCTAGTGCTTTTGGGGAATGGAGGAAAGGATGACCTACATGGGTCCAGAAGAGCCAAGGAAGGGGTCTAGAGCAAGTGACATTCTGGTTTGGTCCTAAAGAGGAATAAGATCCTATGGATGTAGAGAAGAGATGGGTGGAAAGGATAATATGCAATGAGCACCTACTACGGGTCAGATTCCTTTACATGTGCTAATTCATTGAATGACCACAACCACCTTGAGAGGAGACAATGTTAGTGCCAGTTTAAAGAGAAGAGAAGTGAGGCTATGCTATGGACTGAATGCCTGTGTCCCTCCAAATCCCTATGCTGAAGTCCTAATCCCCAGTGTGATAGTGTTTGGAGGTGGGGGCTTTGGGAAGTAAGTGGGTTCAGATGAGGTCATGGAGATAGGGCCTTCATGATGGGATTGGTGCCCTTATAAGGGGGAGAAAGGGCTGGATGCAGTGGGAAAGCAGCTGTCTGTAAGCCAGACACCAGCAGTCAGTGCCTTGGTTCTTGGACTTCTCAGCTTCCAGAACTGTGAGAAAAAAAATGTTTATTATTTAAACTATCCAATCTATGGTATTTTTGTTATAACAGCCTTAACTGCCTAAGACAGACCGCTTGCCCAAGGTTATGCAGGCAGGATTCAGGCTGGGCAAGACAGACAAAGGGAACAGCACATGCAGATATGCGTCAAGGACCCTCCCTCCGAATGCCAGGGGCAGGAAGAGGAGGAAGAGGAGGAGGAAGTGGTGAAGGTGGAGGAAGAGGAAAGGGAAGAGAGGGGTCCCCTCTCTTTACCTGGCTTTTAGCCCATCTCTGTTTCAGTCCCTTTGACGGGTCCTCAGCTCTGTATCCTCAGACTAGCATCTCATGCCTGCCTTCAATTATATCCAGTCTGTAAATCACACTAAAGCCTTCTGTTTTAATAATATTTGCAAACCAGCCATTCTCTCTATATTCATAATGTAAGACCTTCCTGAAAGGTCTTTCCAAGAATTAACATATCCCAACAAACCTCTGTAAAGAGAAACCAAGTCAGATCTGAGAAAATAACCCTCTGGCTGCAACAGACACCAGTACCTCTTAGTTTTGTAGCTATAAGGTAAGGAGGTCACAGGGAAAGAAGCTTTTTTATATCTTGACCAGGATCCTGTCTCCACATGTCCTCAGGTACTGAGATTTCACAGGCTTCTTGGGAGGAACAGGAAAATTTGTATGGGGACCTGGAAGTCACCTGGAGGAAAAGGAATGAAGACCCTTTTGATATCCAATGTTACTGGAGATATTCTGATGGGTTGTGTTTGTCTCTGATTGAGTTTCACTAGCAGGAAAGAAAACAACGAATTGGAGTGGTTGGTGGGGCGGGGGGCGGTCAGAGAGGGAAATTCACCATGAGCATAAATGAGTCGGGACTGGTGACCAATGTCCAATACCAAGACTAGGTGATCATGGGGAAGGCTGGTGCTGGTCCAGGTGTAGTTGGGGCTGGAGGCTCTTCCCAGCTCGGTGGCCCTGGGACTGCAATGGTGAGCATCCAGATACACACCAGAGTATTATAGCCTAAGGAAGGCCTGGGACCACCCCTTAGTAATGAAGGATTCCTGTTCAACAGGAATGTAATTTAGAATGACGGGAACAAAATCTGTGATTACAAATGGACTGATCTTGTCTCTTTGTCTCATATTTAAAAGCAAAACTACTCTTTGTGCTTCCAGGACAGCTTAAGAGTAGGAAGGCATTCCTTCACAAAAGACATGTTGAACATTCTTCTAACTTGCTTAAGAATTACTTTGAATTGTAAAAGACAATGTGGCTCTTTATAACCTAGTGAAGCAGGTCATCCCCTCCCATATTGCTTAGGTCTACATCTCTCCTTCCCATCAGGTAAGATTCAGGATGCACCTTAGTGCATTGTGCGTAATAAGTGTTAAAGAATAAAATTAATTATTTATGTAATGAAATAAATAAAACTCCATCAGCTGACAAGCCAGCCCTTGTCTCGTAGGCGCTAGTGATGAACTCACACAGCAGAACTCAATAGACTGGTGATCACAAAACACCTCCAAAACATACAACAGGGAAAAATGAGAATCTGTGTTAGTTCTTCCAAGACAGAATCATAACAAGACTACATAATTTCAGTCAAGAATAGATGAAATAATAAGGTCATTTTCACATTTATCTTGGGCAGAATAACTAGAAAAAAAAACAGTTGAGAGAAAGTTGGGGTGGAAAAGGAATTCTAAGTATTTAATGGGAGGGATTATCCATGATCTCAAGTTCAGGTGCCTGCCCAAGGGTTCAGGGGTGGAAGTGGGGGAAGACCAGCTAGGTGAGAAGGTAACCCCATCTGCCCACCCGCTCTACCCCTGTCCCTGCTCCCTGGGGTATTTTATCTGTTTTAAAAATTGAAGAGTTCAGATAATATATGAATAAACTTGAATTTGAAGTTTGAAACCACTAACCAAGACCAATGTACTCATTCAAAAGATGGAAAAACTGAGACCCGGAAAAAAAAAGTAGGAATCAGATCAAGGTCATATACATTTACTGAAATTGTTGGGGCTTCTGCGCAACGATTTATCCTTTGTTTACCATCCAGAAATGCTAAGACCTCAGCAAGCATGAACCCCCAAAACACTTCCTCTCCAAACACAGGCTAGGCTAACTCTGATAAATGGCACACCTTGAATCCCATTCATTCAAAACTGGACTTTTTCCTTCAACAGAGTTTATTTCAGAACTCCTATGCATCACATAAAATGCTCTGAGGAGTTACATATGATAGCCTAATTATTTTTCCCTGTACACTTTAAACAGAAAAATGAAAGGAATTTCACATCTATTTAAAGCAAAAGCTGTTCAATGCTGAAAATGAAGGACTATGGTATTTCAGATATGACCTGCAAAGGATCGTATCTCCTTCTGGGTTTGAGGTCCTTCATGGCTTCTGCAGCCAAGAGGAGGGAAAATCTACTTCACTCAAGCTGATTAGTTTCAAGAGTAAGAACTTAAATTAGTGCGGTCAAATGAAGCTCTCTAATCAGTCAAAACCTGAAACATAATAAGGCAACTCAGGGCAATTACTCACAGTTTCCAGTCATCTATACCCCAGACACCATTTCAGAGAAGAAAAACATTCCCAGCAGAAATTCATTGCTTCAGTTTTCACTGATGTCCTGCATAGAAGGAAATGAACCCAAAGGCTCACCTATCAACCCATGCAATCAAACATAATTCAGAAGTCATTCGGGAGAGGCTTTATAGAACAGCCTTGTCTCAAGAGAGCCTTCTCGGTGAGATCTACAGGGTCTCAGAAACGACAGAATCCCAGGAAAGCTTCTCTCCCTCACTCAGCCAAGCTGGTCTTAAGGGCTCTAGGCTCAGTTTCTTTGAAATTACTTTCGCAAAAGCTGGAGTTTGAGCCTCTTGGATGGGAGGAGACTCTCTAACCCATCCACTTCTCCAGGAGTAACTGTCCTTGAAGTTTCAGCTCAGAGTCCAAATGTGTTGAGTTCCAAACAAGAAAGGGTGTCCCTGGCCTGTGCCTGCCAGTCTCACTTGGAAATGCCAAAGAGAGGGGTCTAAAGCCATGCCTAGTGAACTCGGGAGACTCTTGGAAAAGACTGTTCCACATAAAAAATAAGAAGAACTCATTTAACCTACCACCGGAACAAAATCAGAACTGGAGAAGTCTGTATCTTGAACTTACATAATGAACACGATGTATCTCTACTTGCACCTGTTCAAAATCCCAACTTGCACGGTGATGAATCCCACATACATAAAACAAAGAGAAGGATGGAGCCCAGATCCGAGGCAGTGAGCAGGGGCCACAGGTGCTGTCTGTGTGACGTCTACCTTCCCCTGAACTCTGCCACCCACGGGACCCCAGGGGAAGCCCTGCGAGGGAACACAGACTGGCTGTATTTCCAATGTACACAGTAGGACACAGGCGTGGGTCTAGATTTGACCTCTACTACTTATCTTCCGTGTGACCCAGAGCAAACTGCATAACCTCTCTACCCCTCCATTTCCTCACCTGTAAAATGGGTATCAAATAATACCTACCTCATAGATGGTCAAAGATTACATGAGTTTATATATGTAAAGCACTTGGTAATGTAAAGCTCCTGGCAAATGAAAGAAAATAGCGACTATTATTCTTATTTCAAGACAAGAAAATGGAGGTTCAGGGAGGTTAAGCAACTTGCTCAAAGTCACCCATCTACAAATTGGTCAAGCTGGGGAGACAGAACCAGGTCTCCTCACAGCCGGCTCAATGCTTTTCCTTCTAGCTCACACCGAGATTGAGTCAATGTGCAGTTATCCATTGTATGAGGCACAATTTATTCAAAATAGTCACCCATTTAATTATCACTATTCAAAGCGCTCTGGGACAGTCACGATAGCTAGTGTTCACTGGGTGTGTAGGGGAAGCCAGGCAGTGGGGTAAGGTTCTACACACATTTTTTTTTTCATTTAATGGTCCCAACAACCATCTGATGTGAGTGTTCGATCTTTCTTTTACAGATGCGGAAATTGATGTTTAAAAGGCCAAGCAACCTGCCTAAAGTCCCACAGCCATAAGTTGCCATCAAACTCTGGCTGGCAGACCGCCACTCTGTGCTATCTCCCAAATATCATTCAGAGCCACGATTTTTCAAGTCCCTAATAAGAGCCACACACTGTGCAAGCCTCACTTCCCAGGTGCTGAACATCACAACTCAGAGAAGTCTGGGGCCTTGCCTACAGCCACACGGCGTTCTATCACCAAAGCCCTGGCTCTCTGCACCTGTGTTGGGATCTCACCTGTGATGACCCAGGTCTCCAAGAACAAGCAGCGGGGCAGCATCCCTCAGGGCTTCCAGCAGCCCAGACTGCAGCAGAGGAGCTCAGGAATTCGAAACAGAGCCATGGGCCTCGCCTTGTCCAGCAAGGGCCGCTGACCGTGCCCGGGAGCACTCACACCCACTAGCTTATTGCACTGAGGCAGGTCGGCCGGGCAGGAGTCACAGCATCCAGAACTAGTCTCGAGAGGAGGAACGCGCCTCTCCAGAATGTGGTGGCCCACTCGGTACCAGGCACAGGCCGCTCCATCCCAAGGGGCAGGCGCCTCCCAGGCAATGTCCACCTGGAAGCTCCCTATCTCTGTTTGAAATTCAGGGCCCCCTGCTCGGCTTGGCTGCCAGAGCCCAGGACTCTGGTCAGCAAACACAGCAGCTCAGAGCAGGCCCTGAGGGGAGGGGCCCCCAATATGTCTGAGGCCAAGTCAGGAAGCCATAGGTAGATGAAGACTCGGAAGAACCCTAGATCCAGATGGTGCCGAAGTCCTGGGTGCTTTCTAGCCACCATCCAGCCATCCAACCTGGAGTTTTAATCATTTTCACCATCCCCTGCTCATTTGTAATACATTTGCATGGTTCACTTAGTAATAATAAGAAGTTAACTTTTATTGAGCACTTTACTGGGGACAGTCCTGGATGCCTTCATAAGTATTGTCCTATTTAAGCCCTAAAGCAGCCCTCAGAGGCAGGAACTGTTTTTGTACCCAACATACAGATGGCAAAACTGAGCCATGGAGGGGCTGGTGAGTAGTGGGATTTGAACCGAGGCCCCCTCACCTCAGAGCCTGCGCTCTCAGGCCCTCCAGCCTACTGCCTCCCCTCGGTGGCATTTTGCTGGGACTTGACTTCTGATGTTATTCCGAAGGTGTCAGGTTTATAAAGGAGAAAAGTGAATCTGAGAAGACCATTACCCTTACCGTGAAGCTGCTCTGCGGGTTCCCAATACAAGCACACATCATAGGAACAGAAATCATCCCCACCTTCCCCTTTGCTTTGCCTCCTGCCATGTGGCCTCTGCCAGAGGGAATATATTTCAGGTGTCTATAATCATTATCCCACAGACAGCCTTAGTCATGGAGTGCTTCCTTAGGGAACTCACAGCAGCTGTTATCATGATTCAACAAACATTTGCTCATTACCTGTTAGATGGCCAGCACTGCAGTAAGCCAGCGGGAAATTCAGGGCAGTGACAGAAAGCACAATGTGTTGTGATTAAGCAGCACAATGGCATTCTAGCAGCTGATACACTTGAAAAGACTTCAGCCGTCCCATGATAACAATCTTCTCTATTTCTAGAATGCTTCATAAATCAAAAAGAGCTTTCATATGCAGCCATGTGTCACAGTAGCTATGGGAGGTAGAAAGGACGAGCTTCCCTCCTATTTGATAGATTAACTGTGGTTTCCAGAAGCCTTCCTCTTTATCTTTCTCAGGTGTTTCTCTAAGTAAATATTGAGCAAACCAATGCTATCTTGGAATCTGCTTTCAGGAGGACCCACCCTAACAGAATTCTAATTGACATCTTGTCATTCACAAATGGACCTTCCACCAATAAAGAGGTTCCATTTTGAAATATGTTTGGAAAATATTAGGGTAAACCCAGTTTCATAGGACTTCTAAGATTCAACAATATGCTAATGTGTAATCAGACTAATCAAAATTACAAAAGTATCACAGAATCTAAAGATTCCCAACTTAATTTGACAACAGAACTTTTTATTCAGTTCCCCTAAATTGGAAACTGGAACATTCTTTTTTCAGACCAAAATTTAAGAAATGCTGATAAGCCCCACCCTCCAAGAAATACACTATCCTTTTCTTGGCATTGCTAAAGAGCCTCAAAATGATGGTTTGATGTTCTCTTTTCTTGCTGTGCTCAAAGGATGTGTAATAATATTGCAGAAAAGCAGGCCAAAAAATTAGTGACCCAGGCAACTCTCAATCCATGCAAATTCCTTAGAGGAACAGGAAATTATCCTTTACATTAGAGCTTTGTTCCTATTTTTAGAAGACGGTTTGATTTGGATTATTTAAAATAGGCTCATCTTCAAGTGACAGGTAAACTGAAAAGCTTTTAAAAATGAAAAATGGATTCTAAATCACCTATGATCCTTATTTGCATATGAGGAAACCTGTATAGAAAGGTTAGGGAACTTGTGCAGGAACAACCAGTCCAGCCGAGACTGGACTCTGACACCTTGCTCTAAACTTCCACATTCCGTTGCTTCATTATCCAACATTCAATTTATTCACAGATCAAAATTCCATTATTGGGGGTTACCTGTGTGTTATCTTGTTCTGTGCAATCTAAAAGAACCGAAATCACACCTACACTGCACAACATCACTAAGACTGGCTATAGGACAAGTGTCTTTCTGAAAAGTATTATCATGTGGTAGGAGATCCTGAAGAAACAGGAGGTATTCAAGTGTTCGACCATCCTTATTCAACTATTGTTGTACAGTGAAAAAGGATGATTGAGATTCCGTTTGACTGTAATATTCTGACTCAGAGTACATCTGAAAATGATACCATCACCATCATCCCTAATTCTTTCCAAGCATCCTGAAAGCTCTTGGAGGACAGACACAAAATACAGTTCTCTTTTCTTGCCCTCAGCATCCCACCCAGTCTAGGCATCCAATTAACATTATATAGCACCCACCCCAAAATGTTTGAAGTGCAGAATGTACATGGGAAAAAGCTTAGCAATTCAGCCCAACACCTTCCCTCTGCAGAAAAGCTGAGGGCCAGGTCAGCCCCAAGTCACACAGGTCAAATTGGATCAAACTTGGATCAAACTTGGAGTAGAAACCAAACCTCCTTCTCTCAACCTAGCGCTTCTGTGTTAGCACGTGGCCTGTCTTTCTGAATAGAATAGTGTTTCAAGACAATTGTTATCTGGGTAAGTCTATTTCCTGGTTCAGTGAATGAGGACAGAGTGAACATTACTGAATGTTTTCTGACAGTTAAGAATCTTGCATCAGGGCCATCATTTTAATCAGGCATTACACAGAGTAAGAGATTGGAATGGGGCCAAACTCTGATCTCGGCTACAATAAATGTAGGCTCTTACCAACTGTCAGTGGCTCTCTAGAAAGCCAGTTCAGTTTTGAAGCTGTGATAGATTATCTGTGTTTGCAATGGGCAAAGTATACAAGGACAGCAGTGTGTGTGTTTGCTGACTCAACTCCCGAATATCCCCTTAGCTGACTATATAAACCTTGAATACTATATATCTATTTTATTAATAGTCACTCTCCTCTCTTAATAACCAGAAGACCAAGTGGATGAGATGTCACGGTATCCTTATTTTGAGTCAGAAAATTCACTACTGTTTATTTAAAAGGTCAGGCTACAGTCATTTTTTATCTAAAAATATCAATGCATTTTCCGAACTCAGAAGGTAATGTCCTGATTAACTCAGCAGATAATACTAAAGGACCTTGAAAATCTATGGTTAGAAAGAAGGGGGTCCACACTGCAGGGCAGGAATCAGCTGCTCTTTATCGTCCCCAGGATCTGGCCTTCTCACTGAACTTGCCCCCTGAGGAGTGTGGGCTGTCTTCTGGGGTTCTTTGTGTGAAACAACTGGGAGAATTCAGAGCCATTTTAAAGCATGCGGGCAGCTCAGCTGAGACATGCTGTTGGCGTTCATCCTTGTGTAACTTCTGCTGACACAGCCTATGGCCACCTCTGACCAAGAGGTTGTTTTGCTTCCCATCCTAATATAAGGTGTACTTCCTTCCACACATTCCGCTGGCATGGCACAGTTGATTGAAGGAAACTTGCCAAACGAAATGCAAACTATCTACAATTCCCTGGCCCTAAGTGTCTCTGCTCTGGAGAAACATTTTCATGTTTGGCTTCTTCTTTTTTTTTTTTTTTTTGCACCAGCCAGCCTGGGGGATTTTTGACCTCACCCTCTTCTCCATTTTCCTTTTATTGGACCCCTTTACTGAGAATCCTTATCTCTTCAGATGTAAGAGCAGAAGAAATTAAAATCAGTACAAAGCAAACAGATAATTTTATAATTGGTTGGCTGCTCTCAACATATTGCTCATGAAGCAAGAGTTAAAATCACTAGATGAAATCATTTTACTCGTGGTTTTAATTCCCATGTGCTTCCTGCCTTCCACAAGCATGGATACATGCCAGGAGTTGTGTTGACCAGTGGTTCACGAGGCTGCACTTGGCTGAGTCTGTGTGTCTGCCCATCACCAGCAGGGGCAGACCCAGCAGCCTCTCACAGACAGCAGTAACGTTCCCATGACCCACTTCTGGAGCTGCAGGGATTGGTAAGGTCAGTCCAGAACCTGCTGTGTGCGCCAAAGTTCAGGGATGTGTTTGCCAGTGTTGAAATTGGCCACTGATTTTCACCTTCCTAGTTTTTCCAACCTTTTGATCATATGAGCTTAGTGAGGTTAAGTATGCAGTTCAATTTCTGTCTTATTATAATGATCCTGGAACATCTATGCCAGAGAGTAAGAAAGTGCTGGGGACAGGTCAAAAGGGTGCAGGAGCCAACCTGAGGGGCTCCCTCTGGCAAAATACAGGGCAATTTGACTATCAATATACATAACAACAGGGATGGATCATATCATTTTAAATAAATAATCTATAAACCCATACTGATACTAACAAGGGGCAGGGAGCCAGGAAAGGAGGAATCTCTTATATATAAAGGTAATAATAGAAAAAAATCTTAAATTACCATTTTATAATACCTATAGTGATTATTAATTAGCTAAGAATCATCCATGGAGGCCAAAACCACTGGATGAAAGGCTATTGGGAGGAATCTGGTAATAACCAAACGATCACACTTGTCAACGATAATGAGCAAGTGACATCATGTGTCTCCCCTAGAGGGTCACTGAGGACACATCGTCTATGTGCTTCTCTGAAAAAAGGAAAGTTCAACCTGGACCTAATCATGAAATAATTATTGGCCTTTATTCTTTAAAAAAAATGTCAACTCATGAAGACATAACAAAAAGGTCAGGAAACTGACCCATATTAAAGGAGATTAGAAACAGCATGACTAAGTGCAATGTGTGATTCCTGTTTGGATCTTGGGCAAAAAAAAAAAATGCTTTGAATAGACATACAGGGCATTGTTGGAACAGCTGGGGAAATCTGAGTGTATAATGTCAGATGACAGCATTATACCAACAGCGCCAATAGCACTGAATCAGTATTCTGAGTGCAGCGATTGCCTTGTAGTGAAGAGGCTGCGCCGGTTCCTAGGAAATGATGAATGGTGAATTAATTGGTGGTTATGTATCATGATGTCTGTGACTAACTCTGATGGTTCAGAGAAGAAAAAAGGCAGAAATAACAGAAAAACAAGAGTAAAGATAGAGAAAGCAGATGGTGAAATGTGAACTACCGCAGCAAGGTAAAGTGTCTGTGGGTGTTCATTACATTAGTCCCGACACTTTTCCATAGACTTGAAATTTTTCAAAATAAAAATTTATGGGCAAAAAACTAAAAAAGAGAAATGAGGACAGCAGTCACATTTGGAGAAGACTGAGAGAAAGGGTGGCCAGCAGTGTGCACAATATTCTAGCTCTAGATCTGAGTGGTTTTTATGTGACTTCACTTGTGATCATTTACTGAGCGGTTAATTTTTGTTTTGTGCACTTTTCCTCAGGTTGTTCAATAAAAAATTAATTTAAAAAATCCTCCCTTATTCAAGTACCTTCCACATTTTATGACTTTCCTTTTTATCACTAACACCCTTATGCCCACGTACACACAAACACAGGTGCTCACGTGCAGACACACACATGCGGAGTTGGGTGTTGCCTACAATGTGCCAGACACTGAGTTATGTGCCCGGGACAGAAAGAGTGAAAACCTGGTCCCTGCATTCTGGCAGCTCACAGGCCAGTGTGAGTGAGGTTTCACACACACACACACACACACACACACACACACACACACACGCACGCACGCACACACAGATATGACGTGATGTGATATGACATGATAGAACAATCCAGTAATCAGAATAGAATACAGAGGAGGAAGCAAGCTTCTCCAAGGGTGTGGCAATTCACGTGGTTCTGAAGAGTCATAAGCATTTTGACAAGAGACAAAGGAACTTTCTGCCCTGGTTTGGGGTACTGTGTTTACAGGATCCATTTTTAGTGGCTCTGGGACGTCCTTTGGTGATGAGCTTTACAGTCATTAGAGACCTCCAAGCCAAGGGCTGGGGCAGCCACATCTACACCCTTTGCTGAGAGATGCTGCTCTTCCCTCTGGAAGTAATGTTCTGACAAAGCAGGTGTAGGGAGGCCACTGGTTTCATCATGAAGAATCGTGGCTCAGAGAAGTTGAATGGCTTGAGCAAAATCAGGTCATTAGTGGCAGAGCTCAGCTGGGGTCCACCTTCTTTGATAGTTGGCTATCAGCCTGTGTATCTCCTCCACCAATACATCAACTCTTGTTTTGATTCTGGCCTGTCAATGTCCCAGGGGCAGGATTCACACCGTTTTCATCAGAGTAGCCTCACACTCGGGAGCACATTTTGCAAATGACAGGTGTTCCATGCATATATTTAATAGACATCAACCCGCCGATTTGACAGATAAAGGAATGGAAGCCCAGAGATGCCGTAAGTCGCCCAGAGTCCTATCATACTTGCTGAAGGACCTAATTCTGGAAGTCAGTTCTCCTTTCTCCTAGTCCAAGCTTCTTTCCACGACACCACTGCTTTCCCACTCCAGCCACTTGAACACCACCCTCAGGAAACTCCAAATCCAAATCATTATCAGGTAAGGTTCCTGTCATTAAACTCTATATTTAAAAAAAATCACATCACCATCTATTATTCAAAGGAGTCTGTATTAAAATAAAACTGTATGTTGTATTTTAAGTAGTTAACTAGTGACACATGCCTTAAAAGAAAGTAACTTGAAAAATAAGCTGGGTGGGGGAAAACACTGTTGTTAAATTGTAGTTCTACAAAACAGCAGCAGACTCACAGAACCCAAGAATGGACTAATAGTTACCAAAGGGAAAGGGACTGGGGAAAATGGGTGGGAAGGGAGGGATAAGAGGGAAAAGGGGCATTACGATTAGCAGATGTAATGTTGGGGGGGCACGGGGAGGGCTGTACAACTCAGAGAAGACAAGTAGTGATTCTATAGCATCTCAGTACACTGATGGACAGTGACTGTAATGGGGTTGGTGGGGGGGACCTGATGAAGGGGTAGTTTAATAACCATAATATTGCACATGTAATTGTAGATTAATGATAATAAAATAAATTATATTAAAAAAATAAAAAATAAATAAAAATAAAAATTGTAGTTCTAACTATTGCCTGAGATGACTCTGAGTGGAAGACCTATTCTCACTCAAAAAAAGAACTGGCAAATTTTAGAGATCTGTTAGAAGTAAGATGTTTTCTTTGACAAAAGCAGAATGGAAAGGTAGTTTTAAAGAAGACAGCCTCCTTTGGGATTCAGTATTTGTGTCATGGCCCTGTTCCCCCTGACATCATCACTTGGACCACCAGCAATATGAGTCCTGTGTCTGTAACTGGGAAACGGCTCACTATCCACCTCTACCCCACAGCCCATACTTAATGCATCAGATCCCTAGTCTGTTGAGATTTCATAAAGCTCTAAAGAAAGACGGAGATGGTAATAACGGATGGCACACAGTGAATTGTTCATGCTGCTACTTGCAGGGAAATCTGTGGACAGAAGAACTTTCCCATGCTCTGTTGAATCTCATTCTTAAAAAAGAAAAAAACCTACTGCGCTGCAGCTCTGGGGACAGACCTTCCCTGTCTGGCCTATTGCAGTGGTGTGACCATTGGCAGGGGTATTTGTAAGGGTTGCTTAACTTGGATCCTGCTCTATCAACTGCCTTTTGTCTTTGCAACCCACAGGAATTTATGTTCTCATCAGAGGTGTATACACTGTAAGTGAATTTCATTGGAACCATGAGATGGTCAAACACACTAATACCAGATCAGACCCACGGTAAACACCCCTCTGCAGTCCCACAAAAAGGAAGTGGAAAAAAGGGAGTTGATTTTTGTAAATAATTTCCTACAAGCCTCTTTCTTAGGAAGGAGCTGAGGCTGGGGTGTAACTCATCTGCTGACCAGGCAAAGTTTTGGTTGGGTTTTGGTACACGAGACTCAGATTGTTCAAGAGGGAAGAAGATTTAAAACTACCTGTTAATGTATCATTTTCCCCATAAAATATAGTAAAGGGTGTGAAGAATGCAACCAGCGTCTCGGGAGCTTCCATGGGAGTGACCAGCAGGGCAAAGACCACAGAACCACAGTGGGCTGAGGGCTGAGTGTCAGCCATGCTCAGCCACCAGCTGGGAGACAGGGACGACCTTTGAACTGTGCCTCCTCAGAAAGGCAGACTTAGACAGGACCTCCATTCCAGGTCATCGGAGGTCCTCCTCGAACAACTCAAACCACGGCTATTCAGGGCAGTACCTGTTTGTTGAAGTAAATCTTACCAGGTACCAGGCACTCTGAGAGGGCGGTACATGCGCCATCACCCTTCGGCCCAAGGCAACTCCTGAAATGGGTACTAGTGTCACCCTGATTTTAAAGACGAGAAATAGGAGGGGGCCAGAGAGGTCAAGTCCCTTACCTGGGACCGCTCAGACAGTAAGGGGTGGGAAGGGAATTCATAACTGGGCTGTCCCTCTCTGTCACTGTGTCCTCCAGCCCAAGCCATCAGCGTCTGCATGCTGCCAGGTTCTGCCTCTCTTCCTCCTCTGTCTTTAAGGCCCAGCTCAAGTGAACAGCTCTTTCCCCTGCCCTCCAGAGGACATGATTCATATCTATAGTCTCATATGGCACTATTAGTTGACTTATTCATATAATACAAATTTATTAAATACCTTTATAGAAACCAAGCACATAGGAACAAAAAAGATAAAATCAGGGAGTGAGGAAGGTATTGTTATAAAAATATAAAAGGGCAGCCACAGGATCCTGGTGGTGGTAGGACTGTTCTGAATCTTGACTATGGTGTTGAGGTCACAAACTAACACATGGTAAAACTTAGAGCTACACACACATGCACATGCATATACACGTACAGTGAGGACAAGTGAAATATAGGGAATCTGAATAAGATCAGTGGATTGTAGCAATGCCAATGTCCTGGTTATGATACTGTACTATAGTTTTGCAAGATGCTACCACTGGGGGAAACTGGGTAAAAGATACAGGAGATCTCTCTGTATTATTTCTTATCACTCACTGCATGTCATCCTCTTTTCTCAGTAATCCACAATTATCTCAATAAAAATTTCAGTTAAAAAAGAAAGAAACTAATGCCATCTAGTAGAATAAATGTAATATAAGAGGCACAGGCCTAATAAGAGGAATGACTCAGTTGTGAACATGCTTATCTTCCCCCTGGACTGTAGTATCAAGTGGGTGTGGGGACCATGTCTATTATCATACTACACACAGCCCTAGGGAAAAGAATTCCAAGTAGGTAGAGCTGCCTTTCTTGGACCCTCTCTCTCTCTATATATAGTTCTCAGACTTGCCTATATTCTGTGGCACCTGACCTTCATCCCAAAGACATCTAATATGACATTGATATTTTCTTTCCCTGCATGTCATTCACCAAGGGCAGCTTTCAATGCCATGTTTCCAATCAAGATATAAATGATGGAAGCAGCCTGAGGTCCTAGAAATGCAGGGTCCTAGAAAAACCACAAGCCCTATAAAGTGGAGACCCGCCTCTATATGCACCAATTTAACCCTTCCTTGACTCAGGCTTCCTTCCTAGGAAAGGAAAGTAGTAGTAACATTTGACACCTCTCTCTCATGGTTGATGAGCTCCGGCAGGTCTTACAGGACATAGGATTCTGGAACCAGAAGATTTGATTTTGATTCTTAACTCCACTACTTACTCTCTATGTGACTGTGGATAAAACATGCATAGCCCTGCCTAACTCACCACCATCTCTTCGGTACTTTGCATGTGCACGGGGCACAGCAGGCACTTAATAAATATGTGTTGGATGAGTGGATGGATGAATTAAATTGTGGTCCTTTAATGAAACTGCGTTTTTTGCTCCAAGCAGCTCTTAGTACCTCTCTAGCCAAAATCCTAGAAACTTTCAGAAAAATCTCTCTCCAGGACCTCTTCAGGGCTCATCCCTTTCCTAAGGTCAAACGGTAAACTGCAAACTCAGAGGCAGTCATTGTGCTAGCATTGAGTCATCCCCCATTTCCCTCAGAAACACCTGGCATGGGTATGCACCACCCTGTCTAGATTGCCTTTCCCAGCACTGAACCTATTTAAGTACATGATGACTGCTGTAAGGAGGGCCTGGCAAACAGTCCTGTTCTACTGATACCTTTCAATAGATGAAAGGGGATATATATGAAAGAATCCTATTTCCTCCTCATTATCCTCATATCTTTGTCGTATCAACTGGATTTCCTAATTACAAGCTACAGAAAACATCCTTGATAACAAAGAAAAGGAATGACAGTTTTCAGATTTTCAAGGAGGCCCAGAGAACCAGGCTTGAAGGTCAAAAAAGCAAGAGCAACAGCCACTGCACATCACAGATGGCCCCTGAGCAGACCCCACCTCTGGACCCCTGGAGTCAGCTTATCCAGCATCAGACAGCGGAAAAGAGAGGGTACAGCCAGAACCTCTGATGCTGAGAAAACAGGAGTCTACTTGCCTTTTTCCTCACAGAATGAGTCTATGAGCCTCTGCTTATTTGTATCACTAGCTCTCAATTCAAAATCTCAAATGCAAGCACCTGACTGGTACAGCCTGGGCACATGCCTGCATCATAGCCGCAGGAGAAGCTGGGAAAGCAATTTATGGCTTTTACTTGGAAAGAATTTACAAATGGGAAAGGAAGTTTGAAGGTTCAGAGCAGTCAAAAAGAAAAACAAAGGTCCATTCTCCCAGCAATAAATAACTTCAATAAATCATCCCCAGGCTGCTGTGATATTAGTCAATCTAAGTATTGCTTTTGCTCCAAAAAAAATTGAACATGTTGGAATATTCATCTGTGATACTTTTGTTTGCAAATGTAAGCATTTATTAAGAATTCATAGAGAAACTATGAGAAAAATTTTTTCCAAATTTCATCAAAAGGTAATTTACAAATCAATGAAATTCTTGGTTCATAGGCCAGTATTAACAGAGGAATTAATACTCCTTGTCTAACCCTTATCATCATTTGCAGCAACTATATAAATAAAACACTCCATTATTCATGATATACACATTGCGCCCATTTCCAGAAAAAAAAATGCTGAAAAGAAATCAGCCCATCACTTTAGAAACCCAGTGATCACAGCGGTGTAAGCAGCAGTCAGTAAGGCTTCATTAAGAACCAATCCTGTCAAACTCATCTAATTCATCTATCCAACCGAGACAAGTACAGAACATTGAAAAGAAGTAACAAATGTCATCTATTTCTGTTTGGCCAGGGCTTGGGATTCTGCCTGGAATAATGTGGGCATCCATAAGGTAAGATACTATCAGCCAGCCCACCTGGCTATTAACCAGAAGTACCACTTTTGAGAAAAGCATTAAAGTCAGATTTCTACTAAGACAAACGGTGTTTTCACAAAAGCCAGTGTAAAGATTTTCAAAATATATTTATTATAATCAAAGCCAAAAATCCATTTTAACAAACTTGTCTTACAGCAACTCAATGGCCTGCCGCAAGGGGCTTTGTATGCTCTCATCTTTCCAGTCTCAGCCCAAAGGCCACCTGCACACTGATGCTTCCTGGCAGAGCGGCTGCGGTTAGATCGGCCCCCCACCCCTCCTGCCCTCTGCCCAGCTCCAGATCCATCCACTGCTTGCCTCTGTCGGCATGCCTGGCCCTTATACTTGATACAAGATATATACCTTACACTCTCATCCAGGTGTATAAGCCTCACACCCATTAGATACCTACCATCCAAACAACAACAACAATAATAAAAACAGAAAATAACAAGTGCTGGAAAAGATATGAAGAAATTGGGCCCCGAGTGTGCTGTTGGTGAGAATGTAAAATGATGCCACTGCTACAGAAACAGTATGAGCTTCCTCAAAACATTAAAAATACAATTAGCTTATGATCCAGCAGCATCACTTCTGGGTATGCATCCAAGAGAATTTAGATCAGGGTCTCAAAGAGATATTTGCCCATCCGTGTTCATAGCGGCTCTATTCACAATAGCCAAGAGGTGGAAGCAGCCCAAGCATCCACTGACGGATGAATGGGCAAACACAATGTGGTGTAACACACAGTAAAATATTACTCAGTTTTACTGAAGATGGAAATTCTGACACATGCCAGCACATGGATGAACCTTGAGGACATCATCCTAAGTGAAATTAGCCAGGTATCTAAAAGCAGTCAAACTCTTGGAAACAGAAAGGAGAAGGGCGGTTATCAGGGGCTTGGGGGAGGAGGGAGAAATGGGGAGCTGGTGTTTAACCAGGACAGAGTCAGTTGCACAAGATGAGAAAGCTCTGGAGATCTGTCGCACAGCAACGTGCATAGACTCACACCACTGAACGTTATACTTAAAAAAGGTTAAGATGGTAAATTTTATTATGGCTTTTCTACCATCATTTAAAAACAATGTTTTTTTAAAGAGTACGGTCCCTTAGCAGCAGAAACCTTGCCCAATGTCCTTTGTCTCCAGTACCTGGAAGAGTGCAGAGCCAGTCTGATCTCAGTTCTGCAGGAGAGCTCACCATAATAACTCTCAAAATACTGGACTTCTCATTTGATCTGGACCACAAGCCCCAGGGACCAGACAGGGTGGCCACCAATTTACAGGAAGCAGCAGAGTCACAGAAATGTCCAAGGACTGGCCAGCAGTCAGATACAAGTTGGTGTCAACACCAGCCCTCAATGGTCTGCCATCCACTATGTTGCTTTGCAAGGGTCCTGACAGGACTACACTCTGGTGGGGCTGGGGATGAGCCTCAGGGCGAGGTAAGAAGGACATCTGTGGACCCCAAGAACAGGACCTGCAACCAGTGTAGTCAGAGCCCCAGGCTCAGACAGGGACCTGCACGTGGGGTTTAATGCTCTCTTGTCACCATCTTGATATTCTTCATAATTTTGTCTTTGAATCTGTGTTTTGTAAGTGAGGTCTAATGGGATAGCGTCACATGAGCCAGGGGCCTAGAGCCTCTGCACATGTGTGTCTCTCCCGCTATTGCCCTGTCTCCCTGGGGCGGATCACGTGCTCCCTCTCCCGGGGGCAAAGCCCTAGGTGCTTGCAAGGGTCTGCACCACCCCACGAGTATCCTATACCTCAGAGAACATGAAGTGAAATAACAAATAAAAACACCACAACTGGGGAAAAAAGGGACCACACAAGACAGAAACAACATTTTTCCTGCTCTTTGAACAAGGGGCCCTGCATTTGCATTTTGCACTGGGCCCTGCAAATTACGTGGCCAGTCCTGCCCAAGGACATGGAGTTGGAGGTTCCCCAGGCTCTAGACCTCGAGCAGAGGTGGCTCCTCCAGCTGTTGCCTTGCCGTGGCAGCCCCCTTGAGGGCAAGTCTCTGTGTGGCAGCTGTGGGGGCTGGCCATACCTGCAGAAGGCTCTGTGAGCACAGATCAGGCTCAACTGTTTCTGAGGCAGAGCCAGGGTCTACAATTGTCAATTATCATACGCCTTTCGGACATTCCTACTTTACAGGAAGAGGAGGTGCAAAGCAAGCACTCCCCACGAGGAAGCCCAGTCTGGACAGGCAAGGGAAAGGAGGAAGCCCAGAAGATGGGACAAGGAGATGGTTCCAAGGGTGGGAAACAGCCTCTGAAGACCAACTGCCCTTTCTCCGCTTTGTGCTCCAGCCAGGCTGGGTCACCGCGCCCCACAGGCTCTCCCAGCCTCCAGCCTCTGCAAGGAGACTTGAGGGCCGCCACCCTGCCGCCTGACAAGCTCCTGCTCGCCCTTTAATCCCCAGCTCCAGTGAGAAGTGCTCTGTCCACCTCCTTGCTGCTCCGTCCGCCCAGAGTCACCATGCTGTCTGACCCTTGAGCAGGGTCCACTGGGGCACGTCCAGTTTGAATGACAAGTCATGTCGGCCACATGTGTCTCCCCTGGACTGACAACCCTTCGATGCCCAGGCTCTATCCCATGCCCAGCACTCATGCTGGATCATAAGCTAATATTGGCTGAATTGAAAAGAATCTAGTTCCTCCCTCTGCCTTAGGCAGGGCTCTCTAAGAGATACCCTCCTAATAAGGGTCCAGGCTATTTTTAAGGTCACTTCGCCCACTTTCTCTGATATTGCTTCCAACATCCCGTGACCCTTCACAACAAAGGATATTCGCTCTTCAGCTCTCTGTGAAAAACTTTCTGCTCTATACATGCTGTGCCCTGAGTTTTAAGCCTCACCACCCCACCTAAACCTCAGGCTTCCACAACGTACACTCTTCTTGTCCCTTAATAGCTCCTGACACAAATACAAATTAAAATGTTAAAACCTTTGATCTCAGCATTCTCATTTCGGGGAATTTATCCTGGGGGTGTGACTGCACAACTTTGCAAGTGGGCAAAGTTGAATACATCAGGATGTTTATCATGGAATTATTAATTAGCCAAAAATGGGAAATAAATATCCATGAACTGGGGACTAATTAAATAAATTGTTTGCATACAATGGAACCATGTACTAATTAGCAATGGCAGGGCAAGTATGTATTTATTATATTGAAAAAGTGCCACCATACATGGGCTAAACACAAACTTTATTAGTTCAAGGAGAAAATGCAAGAAAAGGGTCCCACACTCACAGAATCCTAGAATACTGTGATGAAAGAAACCAAAGAGACCACAGCATTTTTTAATGTTAAACGCTCCTTTTTAGTCACCCACCTGATAATAGAATTTTCAGTGTATGTTGATAATGTTCACAGGAAAAGGAGGATACAGAACAGCAAGAATAATATGATGTAGTTTATGTAAAACAATGCAAAGAAAGATACCTGAGGGGATTTTTCATCAAAAGATGAGTAATAATCTCTAGAAGGTAGGATTTAGGATTAACTTTATTCTCATCTTTGCACCTAATTCTATATTGCAGATTTCTATAAAGGCTGTGTATTGTTTTAGCTTTCAGCAAAAATCATAAAGCTCTTTTATTGGGAAAAAATTGCATCTGGAACTAGGATGCTCTCATCAAATACTAGTTAAATGGAAAATGACTCATAGTCCTTTTGGCACTGTACAGGATTTATACATTTCCATGAATAATGAAGAGCTGAGAAGCCTTACTGAATGATATATTGCACACACACAAAAAAAGCCTAAGCCTGTTCCCTGAGTGAATACCAGGAAATGGTGCTGCTATTGATGAGGTTGCAGCCACCACATCGATGATGTCCCGTACAGTTTCAAAAGGCTTTCACTGTCAATGTCCCATCAGACCTTCAAACCTAGATTCGGTCCTAGTCCCCCAAACTGAATTCCCTATGTGTCTGTCTGGTCAGTTAGGCAACTTTTCCAGTTTGGGTTGGCACAGTTTGTTGCATGGATAAATGGGTGAATGGATGGATGAATGGATGGGTAGGTGGATAGATAAAGGAATGAATTCTTTTCCTTCTTTTACAGACAAGAAAACAGAGAAACATAGGTAAAGCAATATGCCTGAGGTGATAGTTAGTACATGATACAATCAATGGTTGCAATCACTTTGTACATGGCTTCCTAATTAGCTCTCTTTTATCCAAAATGCACCCGCAAACCTGTTTTCCCCAGGAGGAAGTACTTCAGTATCACCAGACAGATGTATACTTAACAATCAGAAGTGATAGCCAAAATATCAATGGGTGTTGACTTATCAAAATGCTACCAGCCAGGGCACTAGCCAGGATCCTGGAGACCTCCTACCAGGCCGAGTATTAACCCATTCATTGCTGGCTATAAGTGGGCTCTGGGTTTCAGAAGGATCAGATGCTCTGTGCTCCCCACAAGACAGTGGCCTCAAGACAGGAGCTACTCAGCCACTAGAATGTAACTATTTCACTACTAACAATTAACGCAGCCATATACAGGCATAATGGTTGGATATAAGCCCTCCTAAAGTCGTCCACAAAACTAAAAGGGCTGCTATCCACCTGAGAAATTTTCTCTCCCCACTCAAAGCAGAGCCCTTACTCCAGGCACTATTTATAATGCCCCTTAAAACCTTCAACAGAATGAATCCAAGCTGCATGAACAAATGAAATCAAATGCCATTATCCTCTTTTGAAAATTATCCTAAGCTTAACCATGCCAGGCGATCGGCACAGACACATGTGGGAACAGAATAACTGCAGTGAAGGAGAGAATGCGCTAAAATCTCAAAAAAAGACAGCAGCACCGAAGACCAACCCTACTCATGAACCCAGCAATCTAGACACACACGTTGTCTGAGTGTATTTTTGCTCTCACACCAGATAAGATTCTGGAAGGCAGTAAGGCTGTCCCAAACCTCAATCTGCTCATAGTCCAGGAAGGCAAAAGGAAAGACCCCTGTAAGTAACTGTTGCATGACATGTAAAAGCGCTACAGGAAGTCAGAGAAGGGAGAGTTTATTTCCACCAGAGGAAATCTGGACAGGCTGTCTTGACCCAGGTCTTCTTTAGAAACAGGGGCATTTCAACTGGGGAGGAAGGGAAATGTATATCAGAGATCAATACAGGCCAGTCTTGAAGCAAACATATCATCCAAGACACTTGCCAGCAAAGTATGCAATTATATGTTATATTTATATATATATAGTTTTTATTATGTTATGTCCTTTTCTGAATTTACCATACCCAATACATGCTTTCTCACCTCCCAGCCTTTACCATGCTATACCTTCCATTCAGAACATTCTCCCTCATCTTCACTTCCACTGCCACATTCAAGAATGTTATTCCCTATTTTTCCTTCACTTCTCAGCTTAGATGTACTTTTTATAAAAAGCCTTCTTTGATCCCCAAAATGGATAAAACGTCTCTCCCCACCTTGGCCCCCACAGTACCATGAGCATACCCCTCATAATACTTACAACACCCGAGTCATAATTATCTGTTTTGTTATTAATCAATACCACTTATCTGTAAGCACACTGAGAGAAGGCTCTGTTCTGATTCACTTTTGGGGGCCCAGTGCCTGGTAAAGCACTGTACTCATGACAGAAATATTTAATAAGTAAATGAATTCTTTTAAATGATTCAGCAGCCTAACCCTGTACCAGAGTCCCAAACCTGTCCCCGGCCTGAGCTGATGACATACCCACGTAATTCTGCCAAATCACTTTGCAGAGAGAAAGATACAAATGTGCCCAGACCCCTTTTACCCAGCCCCAAACAAAATGAAAAGCCAAGGCCTGGTCTGAAACACATGACTACCCACTCCCACCAGGCCGCCATGGTCCTGGGGGTGAGGTCTGACCCCAGCGGGGCTTCCTTAGCTAGTCTCTGAGTGAGGCCCAAGGCCACCATTCTTGCAGGAGGACCACAAAGACCTCCCTGATCATTTACAGACTGAGGGAAGAAACTCTGAAGCAGGAAGAGATGGCCAGAGAGAGAAAAACCCAGAGGCTTAAGCTGGCTTTACATTAGTATAATTAGGTAAGGAAAAGTCTTAGTTTCAGGAAAAAAAAGCATTTAATGTTAACCCTTTAGAGTCTGGTTCAAGGAATTAGAGGAATTGTTTTAAATGTTCAAGAAGTTAACAACGGTTATTTCTATGATATTACTAATGATTTTTTAAATCCTCATAGCTTCTATATTTCCTGAATGTCCTACAATGAATATTATATATTTTCTCATCAGAAGGAAAAAAGTGTGTCTATTAAGTGCATGATCAGGCCCAGTTGTCCCTCCCGGCCCATGACCTTTGCCTACTAAGCCTTAAGTCTTAGTTACCCCTTGAGGATTTTCGAAGGGAGACCCTCGCCCCCAGCTCCCAGGCCTGTGGCTCTGGCCACACCCAGTAGCCTTCCTGTTAGGAGAAAGAAACACGTTACTTGGCTTTGGATGGCCTCTCCATTCTTCTTCGTTGTGGCTCCTCTGGGCTAGGAACCAGCAGAATCCTGGTGTCTGGCTTTATCCAGATCCTGGGCACAGACGTCTGAGTTGTGCAGTAATCTGGTGGGTGAGGCTACTTGGGGGGTGTGGCTGAATCAACACTCAGGGGTGTGCACGCCTGTTCTGGGCATCGTGTCACCCAGTGCAATCAAAGGTGCAAAAGCAGACTGACCCATGAAGAGGGGGTCAGCTGGTCAGGCGTCTTGACCACTCCCACCAGGGGATTGGGTCTTTACAGAACTAAAGGCTCATTGTCTTCAAGCCTCAGACTTATCCTTCTGAGAATTATGTGATAAAATCATCTCATCTCAAGGAAGAGCATTCAGTTCCTAGAATGGGGCTAACAGAGCTTTCTGTGGTGACAAAATGTTCCATCACTACGCCGACCAATATGGTAGTCACTAACTCATGTGATTTCTGAGCATTTGAAGTGTGGCTAGTATAACTCAATGAAATTTTTAAATGAATTTAAAACATGTGGCTAATGGCTACCATTTTGGACACTGCAGTTTAGAATCCCAGAATGCTAGACTAAGAAAGAACCCAATAAATCATCTGGACCTCTGATTCTCAACCTCTGCAGCTGTGAAACCCATTCTTAAAAGCAAAGATTCAGACCTTTCTCATATTAACAGGATATTTGGTATCTGTCCATTAGGGCATCATAATGATCAAAATTGGCAAAAATTAAATGACATCTTAAATTACATTTTATTGTAAATAAGGCTGCAATAAAATGCAATGTAATATGCATAATTGTCAAGTTACTATGGTGTACATCTGAAACCAATATAGTATACATCAATTATATTTCATTAAAATTTGTTTTAAATAAGCTGCATTTTATTACTTAGAATAGCATCATCCTATATATATAATAGACATGAGGTATGATTTTGTCTAGCCTTCAGAATTGTCCAACATACGGATTCCCAGATTCTGTTCAGAAATTCCACAGCCCCGGATTGCCATCTCCAAGAGTGCACAACTCATTGTGTGGAACCCAATGGCGACGTCTAACCCCCGTTTAAAAGAGAGAGAAAATGGAGCCCAGGAAAGGAGGAGACCTTCCCAAATCACGTAGCTAGGAACAGCGGAGTCAGCCTGGCAGCCAGAAACAATTCTCTTTTCAATGGCCACAAAACTCAAAGAAAAGAAACAGATACGGAAACTCACAAGACAGATACAGCAGACTAAACTTAAAATACCTCCCTTCTTCTTTTCCTTCTCCTGGGGACTTTGAGGAATGAAAGGAGCAGACTTTTGTGATGTCCAAAATAAATTACTGATGAATAAGTAATTACATAAATACACCTATGAAGGGGCTCTGAGAATAACAGAACTAGTCCTATTTGTATTTCAGTGTAATTTCATGACTTAGAGATTTTTCTGAAGTTTTTATAACTCTCCCAAGTCTTTGTTAGGGCTTGTTAGCATCTGCAGGTATCCTTCCAAAGACAAGCAATAAAACAAAAACCATCTCTTAGAAATAAACCAAGTTTATGAGCTCCTTTCAGTGACAGCAAGCAGGACACAAGAAAAAAAAAA
Source organism: Smutsia gigantea (assembly GCA_032199065.1). NCBI lineage: Eukaryota > Metazoa > Chordata > Mammalia > Pholidota > Manidae > Smutsia > Smutsia gigantea. The sequence goes on along the minus strand of JAVSCE010019942.1, from coordinate 22,754 downwards.
ACAAAGCATTCTCTTCACCTACAGAGGCTGTCAAGGGCAGCTGGAGGAAGAGATGGGTCACAAACCCAGCACTCCGACCCATTCTCTTCCTATTCTGATTACACCGCACTGCCTCCAATACCACGTGCTGCCCTGTTCTTCCACACACTGGGATGGGCGGCAGGAAAATTTACTGAAGGCAGTTCTAAGGATTTAGTGTACTTAGGCTTTCAACTTTACAGGCTTCTCCCTCTGGATTCCCATTTTTATTTTGTTTTTTAAATCTTGACCACTTTGTTTTCTTAACCTTGACCATGACCCAAGACTGAATATTTTGCTCTAGTATTCACTTGGAAGTAACCACAGAAAATTGGTAATTGGCATCATGCTCTCAGTCTCAGTTTCCTCATCTGTAAAATGGGGATAAAAATTCACTGTATAGCCACATTGAGAAAGTAAAGATGATTCTCATAAATCTCTTAGAAGAGTGCCTGGCAGAAAAAAAGTTAGTGCTCTCTCTAAGATAGCAAGGATTATAATTAATCATGCTTGTGCACATGTGTGTGTCCCATGTGAGATAATAAATTTCATGAGGGCGAAGACTGCCGACGTTTGCCAACTACTTGCCCCCCACGGGTGCGAAGCTCTATGGATGCAGTGCAGGCACAGGTGGTGGCTACAGGTTGATGTCAGTTTTAGCGTGAAACATACCGGGGGATGAAGCTATGACCTGATCTCCAGCACTTACTAGGCTTTTTAAAAAAAGATTGACAAGTTTCTTCATGTCTTTAGGTCTCAATTTTCTCTTCTGTTAAATAGGTTTAATCCATTAACTTGTAGCTTGACTTGAGAGTGAAAGGACCTTGATACGTGATGAGCTCTCCATAAAGGCCGCTGTTGTGAGCATACCGATGTGTCACCCAGCTCCCAGCTAAGTGAAGTCACGCAACATTCCCTCCAGAAGTGGCTAATAAACAAGAATCTAGGGACTGATTTTCAGTGAACTCCCTTATTTGCTCACTCTGTGCCAAACCACAGAAGCTTCCCCACAACCAACAGAAGCCAGAGGCAAGCCACCATAAACCCAGGGTGTGCTGCTGTAACAGTCACTACGGCACACATGCCAGCTGTCCCCTCAGGAAGAGGAGATTTGCCCTGTAATTTTCTGAACTAAACCAATGGCCCATTTGCAGGAGTGCATGGAAATTCAAAACAGCTGCACATCAGAGATGCAGCCTAGTGTAGACCTCAGGCCGCTCCTCTGACAGTCAGGGGGGAGCCCTGAGGATGAGAATGTGATCTCACCAATAACAAGCTGTGTGCCCTTGGGCAGTCCATTTCACCGCTCTGGGCCCGTTTCCTTTCCTCTCAAAAGAACGGCCTAGGCGTTCTCCAAGGATCATGGCAGCCCATCTGTTTTAGCATCCTGGGATGAGCTAATTAGGCCAACAGGAATATGGACACGGAACGCAGAGCCAGAAAGACCTGGGTTCAAATTCCTAGCTGTTTGACATTGACCGTTCTTTAATCTCTCTGAGCCTTGGTTTTCTCCTGGGTAAAATGGGGATAATAACGTGGCCGTGGAGACCTGAGATGGCGGATATCAAGTCCTTCGCTGTGATGGGCCACTGGATGTTCAGGCAGTGGTAGCTGCCACCGGCATCGTTATCACTGTCATCATCACCACCAATATTATTACCTTTCTTTTAAAAAGTTAAGATGCCAAAATACTTTGCTATGTAAATATCATGCAGAGTCCAACAGGAGTATCAGCCCTTCACTGGTGCTGGCTCTGAAATTAGTCAAGTTTCTTCTCTCGTGTATAACTGCTACTGCTTTTCGACTTTTTCACCTTAAACTTTTTCAATTCCAACACTTGAGTCTCAATTCCTTAATGATAACAAACAACATAGATTAGTTTTGAGGAATTTCACACACATTACTCATAGATTCCCACACCATCACCATCACTGCTCCCTTTATCAAATCATGGGGTCTGCAGGGCTGAGCCACTTACCTGAGGCCTCAGTGCCCATCCGACCAGGAAGGCTCAGGGCTTGGGCTACAGGTTAAAGCTGCTGACTCTGTGGCCCATGATTATCCCACTTTGCCAACAATTCCATGATTTAATTCAACTTTTTCTTCATTGCCTTGACTAGTTTTAAAACATCTTTCTTTTAAAAAGCATTGTTTGAGTTCTCTAAAGAAGAAATTCAAATGGCCAACAGACACATGAAAAGATGCTCCACATCACTAATTATCAGGGAAATGCAAATTAAAAGCACAATGAGATATGACCTCACACCAGTAAGGATGGCCAGCATCCAAAAGACTAAGAACAACAAATGCTGGTGAGGATGCGGAGAAAGGGGAACCCTCCTACACTGCTGGTGGGAATGTAAGCTAGTTCAACCATTGTGGAAAGCAATATGGAGGTTCCTCAAAAAACTAAAAATAGAAATACCATTTGACCCGGGAATCCCACTCCTTGGAATTTACCCAAACAATACAACTTCTCAGATTCAAAAAGACATATGCACCCCTATGTTTATTGCAGCACTTTTACAATAGCCAAGATATGGAAGCAACCTAAGTGTCCATCAGTAGATGAATGGATAAAGAAGAGGTGGTACATATACACAATGGAATACTATTCAGCCATAAGAAGGAAACAAATCCTGCCATTTGCAACAACATGGATGGAGCTGGAGGATATTATGCTCAGTGAAATAAGCCAGGCAGAGAAACACAAGTGCCAAACGATTTCCCTCATTTGTGGAGTATAACAACGAAGCAAAACTGAAGGAACAAAATAGCAGCAGACTCTGAGACTCCAAGAAGGAACTAGTGGTTACCAAAGGGGAGGGGTGTGGGAGGGTGGGAGAAGGGGAAATAAATAAATAAATAAGGAAACCAAGAAAAAAATAAAAAATAAAATAAAAATAAATAAAAAGCATTGTCTGTCTACAGATGTAGGATTTGGAATACAGCGTTTCTTAAGTGTTTGACACTAACTCCTGAGTCTACCCAGTCACATGCCATCTAACTTAACCACTCTTTTCCCCACTGGAAGATATTTGGCAAGTTTTGGATGACCTCTGTTTTTAAATTCAAACACCTCAGAAAAGGTTATTCTTATTTCAGGTGAATAGGGACAGCGTTTTAGTAGTCTTTTGATTGCAAGAAAGAGCTAACTTGAGTGAGGGATTAATATTATTTTAAGGATTCCCACTGAATCAAAATAAATCGAACAAAATAACAAAAATTGTCATGGGACTAGGCTTCAGAAAGATGGGACTGAAGGGTGGTCCTTGACCTAAAGCAACTCAGCAATGCTGGCTGCAAAAGGTCCTGGATCTTCTCCCTAACAGCCTACCACCTACTACCTACCATCTACCATCCTTGCCCCACTGGTCTGCCACTAATCTGTGCCACTGTCCTCACACCACAGACTGGATGCCCTACTCTTCAGTTCCCCACTCAAATTCCTTACAGAAGTTACCTCCCTGGATCAGCTTACCATTGGAATAATCATACCCATGGAATAATTACCATTATTTCCATTTGGAAGAGTCTTCTTGACACAGGGGCACAACTTAGGCCACTGATGAATCTGCTACTGCTGAACCAGACATGGCTGCCTTGGACTGAGTCAGGGTACATTTTACTTAGAAGGGGCTGCAGGCCACAGCATGTGCCATAACTGTCACTGCTAACATCGACAGAGCACATTTTTCCCTCCAGATGCTGTTATTGTTCCATAGAAATCTAAACAAAACTTGTCATTTTTTATAATATTTCATGCCATATATGTTTACAGAGTCCTAACATGTGGAATTCCAGCATGGATTTTAATAACAGCAATAGAAACCACTTCCATGGATGGAGTCCTTTATTGTGACAGTGGCTCTTTCCTGCCCTCTGCTTCTCTCAGCTGCTACAACATCCCAAAGGTGACAGGATAGTTATCATTGCCACCATGACAGAAGAAAAGCTAAAGTTTTATAGAAATGATTGGCCCTAGGCCACAAAACTAGTTAAGTGGTCTGTCTGGGACTTAGGCCTCAGTTTCCCAAATCAGCCTCTGAAGGAATAGAAAGCAGCCTTTATTTTTAGCCAATCAGAAATATTTTTTTACTTAATATATCTCACAGTCTCCTCAATCTAGGTTCAGCCCCTCCTCCTACAAGGCTGTAGCATCCTCCCTGCCTGAACTCAACAACCTTTTTTGTTTCTTCCACCAGCAGTCAGAGAAGTCTTTCTGAAACAGAATTTTTGACAAGTCTCTATGATCACAGGCTCCTTTCTTCCCCCAGAATAAGATGCAAACTCCCACATATATGCAGTGTCTTGGGAGATCCAGCTCTATCACCTCACAACCAGGCATGTTCACATCCACTCCAGCAGCTCACTCCCAAGCCTGGCTTGCATCTTTCTCCCTCTGCATCTTTATGCAAATAACTGTCTGCAGACTGGATTGAAATGGATTTGGGTCACATGATGTTATGGTGGTGGTTGTTTTATCTAATCCAATGGCAAAAATCAAGATTTCCAGCTTCTCTTGAAAAAGTAAAAGATCAAGGTAACAATCAGCTGAACCAGAGAAGTGGTTAATCTGTTTAATGGGGCACACCCTCCCCAACTGGCCACAATCCCCACTATTCCCTATTACCTTGCATCCAGCATTCGTTCATGATTGTGAGATGCTTGACCTCTCAGGCAACTGAGTTTGCAACCTTTGCTTTATGTTCTCACCCTTAGAAATGTACTTGCCCACACACTTCTGTTGATATCAAAATCATTTCTCAAATAATCCCTCCTCCATAAAGCTTTTTTTGATTCTCTGCATTAGAATTAATCTTCCTTCTCTTTCCTCCTTTAAACCTGTTAAGTGATGCCTCTATCTATAAATCACCTAAAAGGCTTCATTAGATTATAAGTAATTTGGGGGCAAGAACTAATTCTTATTCATTTTGTGCTCCCAAACTGCCTAATACCATGTTACACTTTGTAAAATGTTTAAAAAAGACAATCTGCTGACTTGAACTTACTTAATTCAATCAGCAATTAAACAGGCCAATAGAAGTCAACTCACCATCTGTAATATTTTACCACCCCTCATCTAGATTTGACCTTTTATTAGCACCTGCTTCTCACCAAAGGCCTTATCTAGTGAGAAAACAAGCCATTTTCTATTGACTTAAAAGTGTAAGCTCTGAAATAAGTCATCCTCCAAAGACAGAAAAAGCAGTTGCTGAGCCAACTCCACTCCCCATTGCAGAGAATTTGCAAGAGCCTCACAGAAAAGAGGGAGAAACGCCCCCTCTGCACCCTCCAGTGAGAATTACAATCACCCTGCATCCAGGTCTGTCCACAAACTTCAGGTTCTTCAAATAGTTTCTTATACATTATTTACCCATGAGAACCCATTGTCTTCTTATTTTATGCAAACCACATTTTTATGAGTTACTTCCCCATATTTTTGGATGTTAACGTCTAACATTATCCTTTAATTTAATTGAACATGCATTTTTTGAGCATATAACAGTTTTTCAGGCACAGCACAGAACCAATTCTGGGCAAAACAGATCTATTTGGTCATGACAAAAACAAATACGTTTGGTTCTCAACTCCTGGGAGGCTCACAGCCTAATGGGAAACAAGCAAATGATTTAGGTATGTTTTGTCAAATGCCACGCATGAACAAAGCAGATGCTCACCACTACATGTATTGTGCATGCCTTGTGTGTGCTGTGGTGCCGTCTTCATATGCACACAGCCACTTTGACACCAGCGTATGTGGTGAGCATTTGTGACCCATTTCTCTGCCCACTGTCTGAACTTCCTTCTTATGCTCTGAGTATCAAGGAGAAATAGGGGTTGCTACTCCCCAGACAGAGTAGTAAGAACGTGGTTAAAACTCAGGGACTCTCTTGCATGCCTCCCATACAATCACACCATGTATGAAAATTACTGGATGGCCATTCCAACCTAGAAGGGCAGAATTACCAGAAGTTCAGACACAATGAAGGCTTGGGCCACCCCGTAAGATTATGAGCTACAGCTAGTTGAGCTGCTGACAGTGAAGCAAGAACACAGCATGGGCCCCAAAAGAGGACAGCACCTTGTGGTCTATTGACAAAATGAGGCCTATAGCCAGCAACCCGTTGCTGCCTCTATCATCTCCCTTTCTGCATTACTTACTATGTATGTGTGCGGACAGATACACAGTAATATCCCTCCTTCCCCTTTATGTTGCTTGGTTACTATACACAGGGTATGCTGGCCGTAGCAAATTTTATAATCTAGTCCTGGGGTTGGCAAACTATACACCACAGGCCAGATCCAGCCCACTGTAGGTTTTTGTAAATAAAGTTTTATTGAAACATAGCCACACTCATTCATTGACCTCATCAATGGCTGCTTCCATGCTACACGAGCAGAGCTGAATAGTCCAGATATACGCCATGTGGATTGCTATAGCTCTGAGACCAGTTCCAATGTGTGTGCTTTTTCTACTCCAGTGACCAGCTGTGTGCCCGTGGGCAGGCCATTTCACTGCTCTGGGACTCATACTCCTAAATATCCTTTCTAATGCCAGTCAGTTCATTTCAGGCCCCAGGGTACCACTTCTACACACCTATGACCCTATATTCTATCTTTTTCCCCCTCCCGGGAATCTGGGTCTTGTTTGTTTTTGTTTGTTCGTTTTAATATGGTTGATATACAATATTATACTGGTTTCAGATATACAACATAGTGACTTGATACACATTACTAAATGCTCACCACGGTTTAAGGGTAGTTACCACCTGTTACCATACCAAAATGTTACAATATTATTGGTTATATTCTCTATGTTGTACTTCCATTCCTATGACTAACTTATTTTATAATTTGAAGTTTGCAACTCTTTATCCCCTTCACCTATTTTGCCCTACTGCCCTATATTCTTTTTATTATTATTATTAAGGTATCATTGATGCACAATCTTATAAAGGTTTCACATGAGCAACATTATGGTTACTACATTCACCCGTATTATCAGGCCCCCCCCTCACACCCCATTACAGTCACTGTCCATCAGCATACTATCCTATATTTCTGAAACCAAAGGGGACCATGTCTGGTGCCTCTAAGTTCTCTGCGATATTACTGCCCACATGAGAGAAGGCCACCGCTTAGAAGTGCGAGGAACATGTGAGTGGCAGAAGCGCTTAGGTAGGAGAAAAGATAAGTTAATTACAGTGTCAAATCCCTCCTGTCAGAGACCATGAGATTCTTACATAACTCAAGTCTCATTTCCCAGTAGGTCCAGCATCCCTTGTCTCGTTTCTCTCTGGGCTATAATTTGCCGTTCCAGGGGTCCTTGCTGATTAGTGCAATATTACCAGCAGTGGCACATGGTTCCCAGTGAACATTTTGAAATATGAAACAATCCACAGTGAACTTAAATTTGTATATACCTAAGTGCAGACTCAATATGCCTGCCACAGTATGCTGATTCTTTACTAATGATGCTGTCGTGACAATTAAATGGACACTGAATGCTAAAATTGCCATCAGTTTCCTTGTTATACAAATATTTAATAAAAGATATAATTACATTTTCAAAAAACTAAATTAAAATTTTCAGCTTTAAATAATTTTGACTTAAATTTGAATAGATATTAATTATACTTGTATTCTGCTTTTTAATTTTAATAGTTTTGAATATTTTATAAGAAAAATCATTGTCAACATATATGAAAATATCTTTTATTTTGCACTTACTTTAAATTACATGTTGATTAACATGTATTCAAATTTGTGTATTTTAAATACAGAGGCATTTTTTTAAAAAAGCTTTTAGATCAGGTAGCTAGAGGCTAAGCTTCCAGGCCAAATCCAGCCTATTGCCTGTTTTTATAAATGAAGCTCCAGTAGAACAGAGTCAGCCCATTTGCTTATATTTTGTCTATGGCTCCTTTCCTGATCCAGCAGCAGAGGTGAGCAGTTGAGACAGAGACAAATGGCTTATAAAGCCTGAAATGGTTATCTGACCCTTAATCATAACTATAAGAGAGTTAGTGTATTAGCTGATGTGAAGCCAAGAAAACTAAATATTATGGAGTACAAATACCTTCCTATAAGTTATATATTCTTACATTGATTAGTCACCCAAACGTGGATTAACAGAACATCTGGACATGCAAAATCATTGTTAAAGTCAGCTGCCCTTGATTCTGTGCCAAGTTTCAGTCCCATAGAAACAATCACTTTACCTGTGTATTTTCCTGTCATGATAAAGGCAAATGTGTCAAGGTATGAAGACAGAACGTATTTTACTAAACAGTCTGTAGCTTGATTTATAATTTTTAAATCTTGAGACATGTGGGACATGGGTATCCATTTGTCAGCAGACCCCAAACTCTACATACATTACTGGCAGGTCTGCATTTCCCATACATTGCCTTGCTTCATTAACACAACCATGAGCTGGGCAAGACTGGCCCCATTTGATAGACGGGAAAACTCAAACACCCTGAACAGAAGAAATGCTGGGGGATTTAGAATAGGAGGTGGCATGAGTTGACTCACATTTTGAAAGGAACATTCTAGTTGTTATCTACAGAGGATAAGGGCAGAACAAGGAAGTGGGAGGGAGGCTGCAGCATTATTCCAGGTAAGAGATGAAAGGCACCGGGACTGTGGTGGCAGCAGGCAAGGGTTTGGATATGTCATATGGAAGAACCTTGGGAATCGTTAACAAGTCACCTGTGAGATGTGTGAGAAAGAGTCCAGTCCAGGAAGATCAGGTGGAGATTTTGGTCTGAGTAGTTGACTAAATGGAGAATACCTTAGTAGAATCCAGTTCAGGACCTAGGTGGAACCAAGAAAGGGTTGGACAAGTTCCAGAAGCCCATTAGGCATCCCAGCAGAGCTGATGGGCAGCCAGTTTGCTATGTGAGCCTGGAGTTCAGGAAGCTGCTGGGATTGGGAGCCATCAGCATGTAGCTCACATTTAAAACCATTATTTTCAACTTAGTACAGATACTATTTTTACACAGCAAGAACCATGAGCATGGTTTATGTGTCTTTAAGAAGGAAAAACAAAGACATCAGGGCAATATTCAAAAGCAAAATATTGGGGGGGGAAAGTGGGGGGGGGTCAAGATGAAAGAAAAAATGGAAACTTTAAAATGAGGGACTCACGACCTTTTAGGTAAAAAGAAAATTTACAAGTCATTGCCAAAAACATCCCTCTAAAAATCTTTCCAGGTTCAAAGCAGAAAGGCAGACTTTTTGCAAAAGAGTCAAATCTGAACAGTTTCAGAGTTCTTGCAAATAACACAACATAATGAAATGCCATAATGAAAACAAATTCCTGTGTTCTGCCTGATTTTACTGTGCTGCAGAGCAGAAGCAAGAAAGAAGCTAGGCTCTCTCAGATGTATACATTAGCAGCAAACATTAGACCTCCGTTCCCTTCTTCCAAAAAGGACTTAAAATTCTACTTGGAACGAGTAACACATAAAGGTGAGTGTGTTGCTAGACCTGGAATCTGGAAGCCTTTGCGCTGAGCGTGCTGTCCTCCACCACAGAGCCCACAGCACCCTACGGACCCCTGCTTGGCTTGCTCCTTTGCCGCCTCATGGGACATGTGCCCGCCTTGCCTCCTCCTCCAAGGACACACTTGCTGTTCTGAAGCGCTGTCTCCAGAACTAGCCCTCTTTTTATTTGGCCCCAGGAAGCCTGACTGAACTGCCTTCCCAGGCAGCCTGGGCTCTGAAAGAGGCACCAAGAGGGCTGGGAACCTCCCCCTATTCGGTATCCTGTTTGTCCTGATCTTCTCATTTCTATTCCCAGCACCAAACATCAGGAAGGCTCTTTGTAAATTTGACTCCGCATATCTTATTACATTGACCGAGCAACGGGCCAGGCCAGAGCTAACACACCCTGCAGCTTTTCTAAGGCTGAGTTCATAAACAGGATAAATGCTTTTTCAAGGCTCCCCCCTCAGCCCCGTCAGGTCTCTGCTCATATCCTCAGAGGCTCACTGAGGTTGTCCCAGGCCACCTAGAGACCCAGCCCCCTGCACTCCTGCCTTCCTCTTCCCCATCAGCATGTCACCCTCTATGATCTACCTCATTTGTTTGTTTATTGAGAGGCAGTATAGTGCAGTGGTAAGATCCCAAACTCTGGAACCTAAACAATCCCAGCTCTGCCACCTACTAGTAGCTATGTGACCTTGGGCAAGTTACTTAACCTCTCTGAGCCTCAGCTGCTTCAAATGGCTCCCACCTCCTGGAGTTGCTGTGAAGATTAAATGAAGAATTAATATGGGTAAGACATACAGAAAGGGAATCACCATAACCTAATCCTTAGACCCACTCAAGTTTTGCCAGCTGTATCATGTTGTCCTTCAGACCCAAAGGACCAGGTCAGAACCACATACTCCATGTTGTTGTCAAATCTCTCAGGCCTCCTTCAGCCAGGAACAGTTAGCTCCTCGGTCACAGTCAGTTCCTTGACCATCATGATCTAACACATTTCTGTAGATTACAGGTCACTTACGTGGTAGAACGTCACTCAGTTCTGGTTTGTCTCATGTTTCCTCATGATTCGATTTGGTCGTGCATCTTCAGCAGAAATTCCACAGAAGCGATGATGTAATCTCCTTTTACCTTATCAGGTGGCACGTAATTTCAATTTGTCCCATGACTGCCTCCCACCTTCTGTGCAACCTTGGGCAAGCTCCTTAACTACACTGTGCCTTAGCCTCCTTACCTGTAAAATAGTAATAATAGCAATACTTACCTCACAGAGTTGTGGTGAGAATAAAATGAGTCAAAATACATGTGGAGTAATTCTAACCATGTCTGCCCCTAGACTCACATGTATATCCATGCTGCCTACTATGGAAGAAGAGAAACAGACAAGCATAAGGGGGCAAAAGAGAAAAACCACGCCATGATGTTCATTTCCTGGGACCGCCCAACATGTTATCACAAAATGTATGGCTTAGAACAACAGGAATCTGTTCTTTCACCATTCTGGAGGCTAGATCCCTAAAACCGAGGTGTTGACGGGGCCCAACTTCCTCTGAAGGCTCCAAAGAAGAATTTCTCCCTGCCTCTTCTTAGCTGCTGAAGGTTCTCGCATCCTTGCTGTTCCTTGGCTTACAGATCGTCACTCCCATCTCTGCCTGCATCTTCACCTGACCTTCTCCTCTGGGTCTCTGTTCTTTTCTGTCTCTTACAAGGACATTCTCAGCAGATTTCCAGCCCACCTAACCCAGTATAACCACATCTTAACTAATTTCATCTGCAAAGACTCTATTTCCAAGTAAGGTCATATCCTGAGGTGTGGGGTCGGCAGGAATTTTTAGAGGATGCTATTCAACCTGCTGCACTGCTCAGTCTTAGGACACAGGGAAAGTGGCCACAGCAGAGAGGCCATGGAGCAGGAGATGGGGAGGAGGAGGACAGAAGGGTCAGGCCAGGGCACATATCCCCCCAGCTGCCTCCCTGCAGGGTCAACGTGACTGCTGTGTCCTTACTCCAAGGGCCACAGCTTCTGCCGGGAGACTGACTCTGTCCCCAGGCTGTCAAGGCTCCCTCCCCAAGTCCTCAGAGCCCTTTCAAGCACCAGAGGGTCTGCGCTAGCTCTCGGGGTATGCTGCATGCTGCCCGTCTTCATAAATAGTCTCTTTATTAAACGTAACTTCCAATTACCTGTTTTATGCATGTCATCAGTTTCCTACTGTGACCCTGACGGATACACACATCATTAGTTGCAAGATCAAGTCTCCCCTGGCTAACCAAAGCTGAAGCAAACATCTGTGAAAGAATTCCAGAACCTTCCACAGAGCCAGAACCCCATGCTGTAGGTTTGAGCACATCTGCCTCCACCTTTCCCTCTGCCCTTCTCCTGCCACCACCCAAGCTGGGTGGCCCCGGGGAGAGCTCTGGCCTTGAGCCTGCCCCTTATTATCTTTGTGGTCAGGAGCAGTCGCTTACTCCCTCAGCTTCCTCATCTGCACTGCAGGGATAATCACACAGCCATCCCAAGACTGCGGGCCATGTAAAGGGATAATCTGCACCTTCCACACACCCACCAGGGGACTGCCCTCTGTGAGGACACTGGGGAGCCTGCAGAGGCCTCGGGGCACCCAAACGGCACTGATCCCCAAACCAAGTTCACAGCTCTCACGTCCTGGCTTCTCCCAGGAGCAGACACCTGCCTATTGCATGTCTCAGAGGAGCTCAATCAATGTGTGTTTGGTAAAAACGCTCCTTGCTGCATAAGCACCTGAATAGACAGCCTGACTCCAAATCGCCATCATTTTGTGCCACCAAGTGTCCCCAACTGTCTGTTTTGCCTTCCTTTATTCCTCAAATGCCACTGAGTCTTTATACGCCTTGTCCTAAGTGCCAGCGATCACTTGAAAGTCATAACTTGCTCCAGTTGATTCCCTGGCCACCAGGGATGCTGGCTCACCCGAAGCAGTATCATGCCTATATGAGCATGTTTGCTTGCCCTGTTTCCTTCCTCAGAGGCAGCTTCTAAGACTGGAGTCAGTCCAGCACTCACGGAGTTCAACGAGTTCACGGAACAGCTTCTATGAACAGCCCCTGCAGAGACTCTGGAGGCAAATACCAGCCACATGCTCCCGCCTCAGTGCTTCTGCATGGCTGACCCTCTGCTAGGAAAGCACTTCACCCAGCTTCTTACAGTGGCGCAGACCTCTTTACTCGTATCTCAGCTCAAACATCTTTTTAGAAAGGACTTTACTGATGACCCTCTCTAAAATAGTCCCCTCTTCTCCTTCCCTGTCATCTGTCACGCGTATTTTATTCCCTTTATAATACCTAACATCATCTGAACCTCCTTAGTTACTGTTTGTTCAGTCCCCTCCTCTCCTTTATAAGCTCTGTGGAGATGCTTTGCTTTGTTCAACAGCTGTATAAACCTAGCATATAGTCGGTGCTCCATGAATATTTGTTGAGTGAATACGTGGATGAATGAATGAATGAGTGAACCAGACATGGACCCCATTCTCAAGGAGAGATCAGAACATCTGCACCCAGCTCGGGTGGCAGAACTTCACCTGTCCCCAACCCTAACCCTGTTCTTCATGGGTCACACCCACTTGTCCTTTCAAGGGCTGACATCAGGGAGACAGGCATCTGAGAGGCCTCCTGAGACATGGCTCCTACCCCTGCCTCTCACTGAGCTCTGTCCCAGTGACAGAAGTCAGGAACATTAAAGGGGAGGACAGAGGTTCACTGGGAGGTGGTGGGAAGTGGTGGGGAAAGACTTGGGACACAACAATGAGATCCAGGTCTTGAACAATTGCCCTAAATTTAACTTTTTCTCATCCAAACACTGCTCCACGCTCTCCTTATGACATTGACTCTATGAACTCCAGCTTATATTTGGCCACTAAAGAGTTAAAATGCACATTTGGGAGCAGAACGCTTCCAGTGAGTCCCCTGAAAGCCCCTGCTCTGATTCTCAGGCGTCCTCCAGTACAGCCAGCTTCTCCTGGTCTCTCGTCTTTCCTGGGCTGGAATGTGTAATGTCACTGTATTGTCCCCTCCTCTCTCCCAGTTGTATTTGATTCTAAGACTTGCTCTCTCTGGGGAAGTGACACAAGATGGCTCAAAAACTTTAAGCCTGATTTCTTAAAGGAGACCCTCCATTTTACTGAATAAATAAATAAAATATGTTAAAATAATTTCAGCATCGGATTCTTCACAATACCAAAAAGATTTCTATAAAGTGCTCTCTCATTCTCTCTCTGTCTCTCTCTCCCTTTATCATACCGAGAAAGATTAATCTGCCTAAGCAAAGAACCAAAACAAGTTGTCAACCTCTACTGTGGCTGCTATTTTTTTTTCATAGTGCTAAAAGCTTTTTTAAGAAAGAATCACTCTTACTGGAGATAATAATTTCATTTTCTTTGCAGAGGTAGGTAGAGAAAACAAAGTTAAAGGAAGCTTATTTCACATCTGTATTATAGTAGATTTTTTTACATAATAAGTAATGGAGTTTCCTGGCATTGGAGCAATCTTATAAAAATATTAATTCCAATCCTGAGAGATGTAGGTTCAAACAAGATGAGGCCACCATTCAGGATATCCAGAGGAGCCCAGAAACGGCCTATCCCAGCAGCAGGGTGGCTTTGGCCCTCACCATGCCTGCCACTGAGTGCTCTGCCATTTCCCCTACTTTGTCCATTTGAAGCATATCTACCTGGTGGTGGCCAACCCCCCACACGTCCTTCTGAACCCCACCTGAGCCCAGAGAACTCAGGTGTGTGAGCCCAGGACCTTCGCCATTTCATACAGAAAAACAGCATCAGTCAGAGAGAATTACATTGGTATTCTGGGAGCCCAGAGGAAATGGGACATGGAAAAATAGGCTAAATAGACAAGAGCCAGATAAACCCATGGCAGTGAGCAAAATGAAGGCTAGAGTTCCAGAGGAGTCAAATAAATCAACTACAGTTAAAAATAAATGACTACCTCAATATAAAAATAAAAACAATTTAAAAATTAATAAATAAATGAAAGGATGAGTCTTGGGTGGATGTTTGCAAATGCTTTTGTGAGTTACATGATTTTGTCCCATCAGTAAGCATTTCTACATTTCAAGTGTGGTGGTAAGCACCAGGACTAGGAGGAGGGGGAGGCAGAGCTGATCCATGCCTAAGAAAGTCTTACAGACCAGTGTGGGGGGTAGGAGCTGGACAGAGAGACCAACATGCAGTTCCAAAGCTATGAGTGCAGGGTGCCGGGACCAGAGAGGAGGGAACGGCCAACCCCATCCTAGGGACCTAGAGGATGTGGGATCAGGTAAGGCTTCCCTTAGAAAGTAACATGCAATCTCTGTCTTGAAGGATACACAGAACTTTCATCCATACAAGTATTGACAAGGACTCATCTAGATTCTAAGGCTGTATGTGAACAAAACAGACAAGTCCTGCCCTTATGCAGCATATATTGTAGTTGGGGGAAAGACAACAAAAACACATACCCACATCATATATTACGTGCTAATAAGCACTATGGGAAAAAATAAGGGTAACAAGAATAGAGAGTGATGGAGGGGAAGTGCAGAAGGAATCACAACGTAGTTAAGGGAAGACTAGCTGAAAAAGTGATATTTGAATAAACCTGAGGAAGGGAGGAGGGAAGCCATCCACATATCTAGGAAATAGGAAATAAGATATCTAGGACTGTCTCAGGAAGCAGCAAATGCAAAGGACCTGAGGTGGGAGATTGCTTGGTATGATCAATAAAAAACAAGGAGGGGAGCGTGGCTGGAAAGTGGAGGGAGAAGGCAGGGTGGCATGACAGGGAGTCAGAGAGCTTTGGGGGCCAGACTGGGGAGGGCCTTGTAGTACATTGAACAGATTTGGGTTTTCACTCTGAGTGAAATAGCCACTGGAGTCTTTCAGAAGCAGAGTGACATGATTCGACCTACATTTTTCAAAGATCACTTTGGATTCTGAATGGAGAAGAGACTCTAGAGGATGGGGACGGCAATGAGACCTCTTAATACAACAGGAGACAAGAATGGCTTGGGCCAGCATGCTGGTGACAGAGGTGGTGACATGATTAGCTTACGGATATATTCTGAAGGTAGAGCCTGCAGGGTCTGCTCACGGATTGGGTATGGTATGCAAGAAGGATGGAAAGTTGTGATTAACCATGGTTGGACTTGCCAGGTGAACACAATAAAAGAAAACAGCAAAAGAACCAAGGGTATGTGAAAGGTAGCAATTGTAAGATAGCCTGCAGAATGGAAACAGAAGCAGCAAAGTGATGACATGAGGGGCAGGAGAAGCAGTGAAAGATGAGTGGACGGAAGCATCGTAGGTCCCAGTGAGTTGAATAATTGTTAGATTCAGGGCATTTGTGGACAAAAATAGAGCAGAGATTGTGGTCAGAATGGAATGGGACACAGAGGGAATGCAATTATGGATATTGACGAGATCAGGGGATGACCTTGGGAATGGGAAGCTGAAGTCGAGCAGAGGACAAGACCATCAGAGGAGAAGAGGGCAGCTACTGAGAGGTGAGGATGTCGTAGAATCATCACTGTGGACGTTGAAAGCACCGTTGGACATACTACCTATGAGATGGTGGAAGAACATGCAGATGGAGATGCCCAGCCAGCATTTGGATATATAAATATAGAGCACAGGGGAAGGGATGTGCTCAATATAACAGATTTGGGAGTCAACTGTACAAACTGATGGATGAAGCCAGGGGTGTGTCAAGGGAGCCCACATACGGGCAATTATTAAGAATTCCCCAAATGTTTACCTCTACACTGGATATGCCAGTAAAAAGTTAATTCTTGCAATAATGGTAAAAAAGAAACTAGTCCAATCCTTTGCTTTTCTATCTTTCAGACCGTATCCAACAGCAACTTCCTTCATTGTTTATTTAGGAAAAACATTCCTGCCTATTATTCTACCTTTCTCTGAACCACCATTCAGTCTCATTAGCAGCAATCCCAAATTCAGCCACAAATCGGATCCAATTGTGGCTGCATAACTGAGGCTAGCGTGGTAGGTTCCAGCCCACAACTCTCCCTTCCTGGCTGAATTGTTGATTAAATTGTATATGAATCTCTCTGTGGGGCTAAGCTCTTTAATTCTTTATATCACACCTCTCTTGAAATGTCTGGCAGCTCTTTGGTGACTTCCTGCCTTGTCGAACCATTAGCTTAGAATTTGTTTTGCAGCCATGGTGAAAGACAAAATTATTACCTTTATGTCCTGAAATTAAGCAGATAATGACTCCTACTGGAGTATAAAAATGAAGATGAATGTCAATTCACGCCAACAGACTTGTATTTATTTTTCACACAAACATACTAACAGGTCTGCAGGGAGGTGTACTTAGAATAAGAAGCAGTGAGGTCACCTGGGGCCACCTTCCAAAATGTGTGCAGGAGGCAGAGATCATTTTTCTGGGAATGGAAAACACCTTGTATTTAACAGTGTGTTTTCATTATATAAAGAAATGGATGTGTTACGATAAAATTATCAGGAAAAAAATGATGAAAGAACTCTGTTGAAGTGAGATCTCATCGAGCAACAGACTTGCTTTAAGCTGTTGCCCTAGAAAAGATGCTAAGTATGTTTTTTTTTAAATCATTACTCTCTTCCTTTGATCCATTCCTCAAAGCCCAAATCACTAATTCAAAACTTCTTACCACACTTGGGATTCTTAAGTGTCAGGATTTTAATATGGCAAAGTTCATCAAATCCTTTTAATTAATCTAAGTAGCATATTTTCCTTTTTAATAATTCCTATAAGTTACCCACTCATATATTTCCCCTCTGTCCTGGCACTTTATTTCCATCCAGTAAACAAGGAGAGAAGGAAAGGACAGAACTCACAAATATAATGTCAAGTAAAAGAAGCCAGACCCACAAAAGGTGTATACTATATGATTCCATGTATATAAAGTACTAAACTGGCATAAAAGAATCTGTGCTGTGAAGACTTAAAATAATGGTTTCCTCTTTGTAGGGAATAGTGACTGGTAGGGAGCAGAAGGAGGTTTTGTGTGCGCAGCTAATTAAAACAGCACCACACGTTTCCAACTGTGTGGTCCCTCAGGGGGCAGCCCTGCCCTGGCTGAAAACCCCTGGGCCACATGACCGCCATGCTCCCTTCCAGAGCTGGCATTCTACCACCTGAACTCTGAAGGTCTATCACGGACATCCGTGGCAGAGACAGATGAGCTGTTTCTCAGCCCATCTCCCCTTCCCCCTGGACGTGTCCTGGATCGTATTTCCCATTCTCCCTTGCAGCTGGTTGTGATCATGTAACTGAGCTTGGGCAAAGTACATGCAGAGAAGTGACAGATGCCAGCTCCATGCTGGCACTATAAAAACCTCACTCTTGATCCTCTGCGTTCTCTCTCCTCCTCTGCAGATGTTGAAGATGGCACAGTCGCCATCAATCTGGGACACAACCTCACTCCACTGGCGGCTGAACTGTAAGTCAGTGAGAAGGAAGCATCTGGCACGAGAAGCCACCGAGGTGTCAGGGTGGAACTGCTACAGCAGCGAGCACTGCTCTAACGTAGTGACAGAGGGCAGGCAATGGCCCATGACCACGGAACGCACTGGTCTCACCATCATCCTGAAGCAGCTGGCTGTATAGATGGTGGAATAGCCCTTGGAAGACTATGTTACAGCGTCAGCTAGATGGCAACGCCTTGCAGGACTGGGGCGAGGCTCTTCGGGGCTGTGTATACATTGAATCAGCATCCAACATACAGTGCTCTTTCTCCCAGAATCAAGGGACAGAAGTGAGAGTGGCACCACTCATTATCACCCCTGGTGGCCCACTCGCTAAATTTTTGCTTCCTGTTCCTGTAACCTTATGTTCTTCTGGCCTACAGGTCTTAGTTCCGAAGGGAAGAATAAATCCAGCAGGAGACACAACAATGATTCCACTGAACTGAAAGTTAAGACCCTCACCTGGCCACTTTGGCTCATTGTGCCTCTGAATAAACAGGCTAGGCGGGTGCTTGATCCTGACTACCAAGGGAAGCTGGCCTACTGGCCCACAGTGAGGTGAGGAAGTGTGTGACTGGAGTACAGGACAGCCCTTAGGACCCTTAGCATTTCCATGCCCTGTGATTACAGTCAGTGGAAAACTACAACAACCTACGTCAGGCAGGACTACTCATGGCCCAGACTCCTCAGGGATGAAAATTCAGGTCACCCCACCAGAAGAACCACGACCGGCTGTGGGGCTTGCCGAGGGTAAAGGGAATACAGAACAGGTAGCAGAAGAAAGTAGTTATAAATACCAGATGTGACCACATGATCAGTTATGGAAATGAGGATGTAACTGTCATGAGTATTTCTTCCTTATTTCATTATGAATGTGTGTGTGTGTGTGTGTGTGTGTGTGTGTGTACACACTGCCTCCCAGGGAGCATTTTATGACTCCAGAAACTCACGGAAGATTTGGTAGCCATTCCACTGCCCAGGGTACAGCACATTATCATTAGCAAAGTAACAGTTCTTTATAAAAGAAATAGAGACAAATTCTAAGGCTGGCTGACAATACAAGAATGTTCACGGCAGCTATATTCATAATACACAAAAATTGAAAACAACCTAAATACCCATTGGGAAGAGGGAAGATAACTGAATTGATTGTGGGCAAGGCAAGCAACAGAAAACCACGCAGAACTAAGAAGTCCACTGTGCGAGCATGCTCCTTGGTATGTCCTCAAAGGAGCTGAGCACTTATGTCCATACGAAAACCTACATGTACATGTTTATAGCAGCTTTATTCATAATTGCCGAAACTTAGAGGCAACCAAGATGTCCTTCAGCAGGTGAAGGGTCTATCCAGACAATGGAATTTATTCAGTGCAAGAAAGAAATGTACTGTCAGGCCACAAAGGGCCATGGAGGAGCCTTCAGTGCATCTCACAAAGTGAAAGGGGCCACACTGCACAGCCTGAGCACCGTGTGATTCTCACTCTGTGACATCCTGGAAAGGCAAGGCTGTGGAGGCAGGAGAAGAGCAGTGGTCCCAGGGGCTTAGGGAGATATGGATGAATAGGTGGAGCACAGAGGATTTTTAGGGCAGTGAAAATGGTTTGAATGAGACTAAAATGGTGGAGACAGGTCACTACACATTTGTCCAAACCCACAGAGTGTACAACACCGAGAGCGAACTCTGATGTAAACTCTGGACTTCGGGTGATTATGATGCATCATTGTAGGTTCATCAATTATAACAAATGTCCCACTCTGCTGGGGGATGTTGCTAATGAGGGAGTGCAGAGAAACTTAAACTTCCTGTGGCCAGGACTCTCACTTGACCCTGGTCTGTCGCCTACTGCACACGTGTGGGCAACACGTTATTACTGCCTCTATGTAAACAGCTCCGCCCAGGACTCTAGGCTGCACGGCTGCAGAGGCTGGAGTGGTGGCAGCGCCAAGCACAGAGACTGAAACGGCTGCGGGGGTGGAGAGGCCCAGAAGCAGAGACTGGCTTGCTCCATGCAGACTCGCTCTGAGGTGAACTGGATTCTTGGGCTTGACCTGCCACTGTGGGAATAAAGTTGAGTATAAACCCTTTCACCCTAAGAGCGTTCCACCGTCATCTTTTGGTCGCACCGAATCAAGAGTGAACTTGCTCAGGGCTGAAACCCACTGGCAGGACAGGGATGCTGTGCACGTGCAGGGGCAGGGAGCATAGGGTGTTCTCAGTAGATCTACTCACGTTTGCTGTCAGCCTAAAACTGCCCTAAAAAATAAATTTTATTTAAGAACTATGACTATAAGCAGCAATATGGGTCAATCTAACAGACCTATTGACAAGCCAAAGAAGCCAAATATAAGAGCACAAACTGTATGATTCCATGTTTATGAAGTTTGAAGATACACAAAAGTAAGGTCAGAATAGTATTACCTGGAATTCCGGGAAGATGGCGGCGTGAGCAGGGCGGCGGAAATTGCCTCCCAAAACTATATAAATCTATGAAAATACAGCAAATACAACTACTCCTAAAAGAGAGACCAGAATTTACAGCACAGCACACAGCCTGCATCTGCGCCTGAGAGGACTCAGCACCCCGCGAGACGGGTAAGATACGGAGCCATGTCCCGGCAGGACTCGAGCACTCCCCCACCCCAGCGCACCCGTGGGAGGAGAGGATTCAGAGCCGGGAGAGAGTGGAAGAACAAGCCCGCGAAATAACCAGCCCCGGTGATCTGCGCCGGGAGCACTGACACACATTGCACGGTGCATCGGACATTGGAGAGGCAGAAGGTGCAGGTTTTGAGCTGGGAATGCGCCCAGGTCTGTGCAGCCAGTGCCCCATAAGAGAAAAGCGCGCACTGCTTATAGCTGTCTTGGAGAGGCGGGGGGCCCAGCGAGGGAACACGATTGCCCCAGCACACTCAGCCCAGTGGGCTGGAGTCCTGAGGAATTTTGGACCCCTTGGCTGGTGACGGAGAAAAGGTAGCACCCACACTAAAACTTTACAGAGAGAACAACAGCCTCCCATTCTTTCCTGCCTCGGCCAGAGCTACAAAGAGTGGCGTGGCCGCGCCTGCGGAATAGTGGAACAACAGAGACACCTACAGCATCCTTACAGAATCCACTCCGGTGGGCGGGGTTTTTTTCCCCCTTTCTTTTCTTTTCTTTTCTTTCTTTCTTCTTTTTCTCTTTTCTTTCTCTTCCTTCTTTTTTGTTTGTTTGTTTTTTCTTGGTTTTTTTTTCAGTTGCCCAGCGCTGACATACGTGGCACCTACCAGCAACCACTTCTATTGACATGAAAAGACAGAGGAATATGGTACAGACAAAGATCACACAGACCCAGACAACACCTCAGAGGGAACCTGAAGGGATGGAAATGCACAATCTTCCTTAAAAAGAATTCAGAATAAAAGTCATAACCATGCTGATGGATCTACAGAGAAATATGCAAGAGCTGAGGGAGGAAGTGAGGGAAGTCAGGAAAGACAATGCAGAAATGAGACAAGCCATCGACGGGCTTAGCAGCAGACTGGATGAGATGCAAGAGACTGTTAATGGAATAGAAATCAGAGAACAGGAATACAGAGCAGCTGAGGCAGAGAGAGATAAAAGGATATCTAGGAATGAAAGAATATTAAGAGAACTGTATGACCAATCCAAATGGAACAATATCCGCATTATAGGAGTACAAGAGGAAGAAGAGAGAGAAAAAGGGATAGAAAGTGTCTTTGAAGAAATAATTGCTGAAAACTTCCCCATGCTGGGGAAGGAAATAGTCTCGCAGTCCACAGAAGCCCACAAATCTCCTAACACAAGGGACCCAAGAAAGACAACACCAAGACACATAATAATGAAGAAGGCAAAGATCAAAGATAAAGACAGAGTATTAAAGGCAGCTAGAGAGAGAAAAAGATCACCTACAAAGGAAAACCCATCAGACTATCATCAGACTTCTCAACAGAAACCTTACAGGCCAGAAGAGAATGGCATGATATATTCAACATAATGAAACAGAAGGGTCTTGAACCAAGAATACTGTATCCAGCACGATTATCATTTAAATATGACGGAGGGATTAAACAATTTCCAGACAAGCAAAAGCTGAGAGAATTTGCCTCCCATAAACCACCTCTACAGGACATCTTAAAGGAACTGCACTAAAGGGAAGCATTCCTAAGGCTAAAAAGCTGTCACCAGAGAAAATAAAATCATAGCAAAGAAAGCAGACCATTCAAACACTAACTAAAGGCAAAGAAAAAACACCTAGTATATAAAGAATGGAGGAGGAAGAATAAGAAGGGAGAGAATAAAGAAACATCAGACTGTGTTTACAATAACTCAATAAGAAAGTTAAGTTAGATTGTTAGATAGTTAAGAAGCAACCCCTGAACCTTTAACCACGAATCTAAAGCCAGCAATGGCAATAAGTACATATCTATCGATAATCACCCTAAACGTAAATGGACTGAATGCACCAATCAAAAGACACAGAGTAACAGAATGGATAAAACAGCAAGACCCATCTATATGCTGCCAACAAGAAACTCACCTTAAACGCAAAGATATCCCCAGATTAAAAGTGAAGGGATGGAAAAAAGATATTTCATGCAAATAACAAGGAGAAAAAAGCAGGTGTTGCAGTACTTGTATCAGACAAAATAGACTTCAAAACGAAGAAAGTAGCAAGAGATAAAGAAGGACATTACATAATGATAAAGGGTCAGTCCAACAAGAAGATATAACCATTATAAA